>WNWK01004151.1:0-75000 GCA_009830355.1 Cherax destructor
CTTCAGTAGCTGCCACGGTGGCTTCTTCAGTAGCCGCCACGAGTGGCTTCTTCAGTAGCCGCCACGAGTGCCTTTTTTTCAGTAGCCGCCACGGTGGCTTCTTCAGTAAACCGCCACGAGTGGCTTTTCAGTAGCCGCCCCGAGTGGCTTCTTCCCGTAGCCGCCACGAGTGGCTTCTTCAATAGCCGCCACGAATTTGGGTTCTTCGGGAGCCGCCACGAGTGGCTTCTTCAGTAGCCGTAACGAGTGGCTTCTTCAGTAGCCGCCACAGTGGCTTCTTCGGGAAACCCCCCGAGTGGCTTCTTCAGTAACCGCCACGGTGGCTTTTATTTGCCGCCACGAGGGGGCTCCAGTAACCGCCACGGTGGCTGCTTCAGTAGCCGCCACGAGGGGGCTTCTTCCGTAGCCGCCACAGTGGCTTCTTCAGTAGCCGCCATTAAAAAATGTCGCATTTAGGCACATGTATCTTTGGACTCAACATTACTTTTAATGTCACCTTCAAGGTGGCCCTTTTGAATACCTTCTAGGTTCTTTCACACTGCAGCCAAACATTAGCTGCAATTGACTGTACCAGTGAATTCCTAAAAAGTTTCTCTCACAATAAAGAGCAGCAAAGGTAAACACTCGCGATTCTATAGGAAGATATAAACAGTAAGATGGCTACATTGTCTTAAATGTTGGATGTGACCTGTCAACTGCATCCTGTGATTGTGGTGATGAGCGCCTAAAAATTACGTTTAAAATTACACTTGTGGGTTTCCTACTTGAGGTAAAGAGTGCACAAGGTCTTTAATAAAGTCTTTGCGATAATAGTGCACATGAGCCCTGCTACTAGGTACCTAGTATTTTGTCTAGGATGATAAACATAAATTGGTAACCTGACTTAGCTGTTGGTAGAGGCCCTACGCAATCAATGACCAGGTTGCAAAGGTTCTTAGTCGGTAAAGGGCCCCAAAGGTGCCGGTTTAATATAGCATCCTGGCTTTTCCACCAGCTGACAACCAGGCAGGATCTGATGCACATTTAGACGTCCTGAGGCCGGTTCCGGGGCCCATTATGTGCCTTTATCTTCCACTACCGCCAACAGGGGGGGGTATGCTATTCTTGAATGTCGTTCCATCCGGCATGGAAGTGGTATTTTATGGCAGGCCTACGACCCAGGAATAGGAAGGTTTGGCGGATTTCACTATTGCGAGGCCCGGCCATCTGTCTGCGGAAAATAGACTAAGCAACCAGTGTCCGAGTCCCCAAAGCAGCGTCAGCATTTCACAAGATTTTTCCCCTGGATATTGTCAGTGTTAAGGCCATAACTGGTACTGCTCAGGTTCAGTGTTTTGAATATTCACTAGTGTCAGAGATCAGTCTGGAAGAGATTGACAGCATTATCTACGACCCTTCAAGGTCAGTTCCTTTATAGCAGTGAGGAGTTCATAATCTAAGAAATTGAACTTGTGCTCCAATTCCATTAACTGAGCCTAAATTCCTTCTGTTCTTTCAGGCGCTGTATGATCCCGACGGGATTCGATCCCCATTGTAATAATATAATAATAATAATAAAATAATAGTTGTTACATATGAGTAACAAGGCTTTTTTCATTGGAAACTCTCCGGACACGCCTACTTTCAAGTATTCTGTATATTTTATTTTAAGAAAATCGTAAGACCGAAACTATTGCCCAACTAAAGGCTATAAGTAAAACTTTTTTAAAGAAAGTATCTTTGATGGGAACTGCCCTTTCCCTTGGGTCCTGGAAGGCCTAATGAAACTTTTCCCCCCTTTTTTAACACAGGGTTTTACAAGGTAGGTTAAGGGTTTCTAACTTTATTTACAAGCTTAAGAACTGTTACCTACATCAGCTTATTTAAAACTTTTTTTTTATTATGAGATATACAATTATTGAACAGGATGAAATTGGAGCCGAGTGTAGTACTTTGACAATATTAGCCTTGAACATATCAGTAAGGCCACTCACATCCCTCTGGTGTTGAAGGCTCTGCTGTAATGACAGATCTGTCCAGGCTGGGTCCAGGCGAGAGACGAGTCGTCTTGCTCTGTTCTCTTTTTTGTCAATAAGATGCAGATGAGATTTGGGGGGAGTCAATCCAAGAAAGTGGGGCATATTCAAGATGTGAGCGTCTTGTGCCAGAACATAATCTTTCAAACTCGCTGTTAAGCAGATGCGACACGTCAAATTCCTGGCCGCTTTGTTTGAATGATTTCAACGTGGTTCTTCAGTCTGAATTCAAATTTCACTACTTCATCCACGAGTACCATCTCTTCCATTCACTCTTACCACTGCTCTAGCATTACCATCATGGTGCCTAAATACCATCATTTGCATTTTCCCCAGGCTGATATAGATGTAAGCTGAAGTGTGATGCAACTTAGAGCACCTGGCATTTTCTCGAAAACACGTTTCTCTTAATTTCCGCAGTAGTTCCATAGTTCTGTCTCATACCGTTGTTCAGCAGACATGGATAGACATTCGGGAGCAACTGAGCTCAGAGACCACTTAATTCTCAAAGTGGACACTTATGTAGTACCTGCAAGTGGAGGAGACGCTTTCCTGCAATGTAGATGCTAACTTTTGACTGCCAAGAATTCCGTCCTCAGTCTATATTGGGGACACCGTTTAAAGTCCGGGGTCGAACCCTACAGACAGCAGTGTAGAAATTTCTGGCACTTCGGCCCCCGCAGCGAAATACTGCAGGTCCTCATGGCAGAATATTCGTCTGTGGTGCTGCCGACCATACCAATACAGTCTGCAGCCTACGTCCCTCCTGCCTTAATTGTAACGAGGCTCACCCGGTTTTTTCACGCCATTGCCAAGTTTACAAAACGAATGAGAAATCCGCGTCTCAAGGAGTAAGAGTGTTTAACAGATGCCATGGTAGTCTCTCATCTCCGCCTCCAAGGGAGACTTCCACGACATTCTTTTTCGACCGTTACTAAGCGGCCTCCAACCCCGGTGGTACCTACTTCCACAACATTCTTGTGGCACAACTTCCACAGTCACCTCTGTTTCTAACTCTTATGGAGCCCTGGACTCCGAGGTCCCTATCTCTTCACCTCAAACTGTCCTTGAATCTTCATCTCGCTCCCATGTATCTGTCTACAAGACATTCCATAACTACACCTTCTCTTTTCGACTTCTCCAGTCTAAATTATCCCCAAAGTTCAAATCTCCTTTAACCCCCCTTCACTTATGCTTCCCTCAGTGCCTAGTACTCTACCTCTTTCTGTCTCTGTTACAGCTGTGGAAATTCATCCTCCCCTCATACAGTTCCTCCCCCAATTTCCCCCTCCCAAGTTTCTTCCTGTGTAAACTCTAGCCCTCCCTTCCTTCTCTGGTAACTTCAATCGTCTTTCACATCTTTACTCACCCTCCTCCTATGTCTGATGTCGAACTATCTGCAAATTCCATGTCCTCTGAAACGCTTGAAGTTATCTCCGAATATACTGAGGATACAAAACCAATGATGGACACCGATCTACCTCCCATCACTCCTCTTCCTCACTTTTCTAAACCATATACACGACTCCTTTCTTCGCAGCATTCCAATCCTTTACTCCTTATCGTCTTCCGCTACCTCCTCATGTAGATTTTACAAATCCTCCAAGTCTGTAGACACCTACTGCTTCATGTTACCAGCATACTCCTATTCGTATATCATGACTTATTTACAGTGGAATATTCGCGGCCTCATGGGTAATCGGGATGAGCTTCAGGTGTTGTTTTCCCCATTTTTCCCCGTTTGTGTCTGTTTACGAGAACCTAAATTGTGGTCCACCCATATCCACCCCTTTCCCGGGCTGTATTTTATTATATTCATCGGATCCTTTTGCCGATGAAACTTTTAATGAAAGTTCACTCATTGTTCGAACAGGTATACAATACCATCAGACCTTTGTTCATACTTTGCTGCATTACACTGCAGCAAACATCACACGAACAAGTGGTATACAGTCTGTTCTTTGTATCTTCTCCTTTCGAGTATTATCTATTCCAGATGTTGCATTTCTGGTTTCATCCTTACCGCCACTTCTTCTTATTAGGTGATTTTAATGCTAACCATTTCCTCTGAAAATGTGAGCATTAAAATCTCCTCTGTGTTTTAAATTCTTTCTGTGTTTTAAATACGGGTACTCCCACCCATCTTGATCCTGGCACTCAGTCTCTCTTGCACTGATCTCTCAGTTTGCTCCTCAACTGCACCCCGACTTGACCTGGTTTCTTCTCTTAGATATACACGATAGCGATCATCTTCCTATCCTCCTTACTTCCCATTCATATTATCACCCTCCTGAAGCTCACATTGACAGTTTGAACAGTTGGGATCTTTACTCAGGTCAAAGTGTTTTAATGAGGAACCCTCTTCGTCTTTCACAGAAGAGCTAATTTTGACTTCGATTTTAACCGCGGCTGCACATTCAATCCTTGAAACTTCGAGTAGGCACTATCAGAAACGCGTGCCATGGTAGTCTCCTGCTTGAGCAATACGCTTGAAACGTGCTGCGTGGGCGATATCGTTACAATTGACCACAGAGCGAATCCTGATTTTAACCGAGCAAGAGCGGTTGCCCGTCGTGTCATACGTAAAGATAAACGCACTTGTTGGTGGGATTATGTTTCTAACATTATTTCAGCTTCGTCTATGAGTGCATTTTGGAAAAATGACGAAGCTTCCAGTCTTCGGGTTGCCGGTATCAGCATTGCAAGACCTTTTGAAGTTGCCACATAGATTGGAAATCATCTTGCATCATCCATATCTGTCAGGGGCGACATCTGTGCCCCTTGTTTCTTTCCTTCAAGTCTGCCAGAGTTACTGCCTTTAGACTTTTCTTCTAGCAGACTTTTCGTCTAGCCTTTAAGCTTCTAGAACTGGAGTAAACACTTTCCGCTTGCTGAACGTCGGCAGTTGGGCCTGATGGCAAAAAAAAAGAACATTATTGATGTTGGCAAGACTAACACTATTGTTGTGTTCCCTAAGTCTGTCAGGAAGAGATAGGCCAATTTCCCTTTCTCTCTCTCTCTCTCCTTCCTACCTTCATTTTCTTCACCCAATTTCCCCCCATCACCTGTCTCTTCCCCTCCTCTTCAAATATACTTTACCTTCCTTCCTCTTAGTTTTCCTCCTATCTCATTCCCTCTTCTACTCCACTCACGTATATTTCTCACACTCACCTCCCTTCATTCCTCGAGTCTGCACAAAATAAAAGCAATTAGAGGTTTTGATTAAGCTTTTAGAATTTCTTAAGTTGTTGATAATGTTTGATAAACGAGTAGTGGATAAGCAAGAACGAAAGAGGAAGAAGAAAAGAAGGAGACGAAGATGATTAAAAAAAAAAAAGGGAAAAAAAAGGATAATCAGGAATAGTAGACAGAAGGATGAGAAAAGAAAAAGAATAAAAGAATTAAAAAGGAAAGTAAAATAAAATGAAAAACAAGAAAATAACAAAAAAAAAAAGGATTAAGCAGGTCACCACTGAACCAAGTACAGGTCACCACTAAGCTAAATACAGGTCACCACTGAGCTAGACAGGTCACCACAGGTTCTGGGAGAATACTGGGGTTGGGGAGGAGGGAGACTGGCGGGGCCGATGGGGGTTGGGTGTGGGTGGGGTTTTGGGATGGATGGGTGGGGACAGAGGGAACAGGGGTGTTAGTTACCATTTTGTCCTAGGCACATGTCGATTAGACACTAGGCCTGTTGTTGTATGTATGTATGTGTGTGTAAGGAACACTTCAAAATTTTTCCGCCCCACCGGGAATTGGACCCGGGGCCCCCCTTTTACTCACCATTTGTACTGCCTATTGTGGTAGGGGGCGAGTCATAGCTGTGCGGGGTGTGTACTCACCTATTTGTACTCACCTATTTGTGGTTGCAGGGGGCGATTCATAGCTCCTGGCCCCGCCTCTTCACTGATTGCTACTAGGTCCTCTCTTCCTGCTCCATGAGCTTTATCAAACCTCTCTTAAAACTATGTATGGTTCCCGCTTCCACTATGTCGCTTTCTAGGCTATTTCACTTCCTGACAACTCTATGACTGAAGAAATACTTCCTAACATCCCTTTGACTCATAGGAGTCTTCAACTTCCAATTGTGACCCCCTTTTTTCTGTGTCCCTCTGTGGAACATCTTGTCTCTGTCCACCTTATCTATTCCCCGCAGTATTTTATATGTCGTTAATATGTCTCCCTAACCCTCCTGTCCTCTAGTGTCGTCAGGCCGATTTCCTTAACCTTTCTTCGTAGGACAATCCCCTTAGCTCTGGGACTAGTCTTGTTGCAAACCTTTGCACTTTCTCTAATTTCTTGACGTGCTTTGACCAGGTGTGGGTTCCAAACTGGCTGCAAAATCAGATGGGCCTGACGTATATGGTAAAAGAGTCTTGAATGATTCCTTAGTGAGGTATTGGAACGCTATTTTTAGGCTTCACACCCGCCCGTATGCTGCAGCAGTTATCTGATTGATGTGTGCCTCAGGAGATGTGCTCGGTATTATACTCACCCCAAGATCTTTTTCTTTGAGTGAGGCTTGCAGTCTTTGGCCACCTAGACTATACTCTGTCTGCGGTCTTCTTTGCCCTTCCCCGATATTCATGACTTTACATTTGGCGGGTTAAATTCAAGGAGCAGTTACTGGACCAGGCTTGCAGCCTGTCCAGGTCTCTTGTAGTCCTGCCTGATCCTCGACTGATTTTATTCTTCTCATTAACTTCACATCATCTGCAAACAGGGACACTTCTGAGTCTATCCCTTCCGTTATGTCATTCACATATACCAAAACAGTACAGGTCCTAGGACTGACCTTTGGGAACTCCACTCGTCACAGGTGCCCACTCTGACATCTCGTCACGTACCATGACTCGTTGTTGCCTCCCTGTCAGATATTCTCTGATCCATTGCAGTGTTTTTCCTGTTACGTGTGCCTGATCCTTTAGCTTTTGCATTAACCTCTTGTGAGGAACTGTGTCGAACGCCTCTTGCAGTCCAAAAAATGCAGTCTATCCACCCCTCTCTCTCGTGTCTTACTTCTGTTACCTTATCATAAAACTCCAGTAGGTTTGTGACACAGGATTTTCCTTCCCTGAAACCGTGCTGGTTGTCGTTTATAAGCTTGTGTCTTTCTAGGTGCTCCACCACTCTCCTCCTGATGATCTTTCCATGACTTTGCATACTATACACGTCAGTGACACAGGTCTGTAGTTTAATGCCTCGTGTCTGTCTCCTTCTTAAAAATTGGGACTACATTTGCCATCTTCCACGCCTCAGGTAGTTGCCCAGTTTCAATGGATGTGTTGAAGATTTGTGTTAGTGGCACACAACATCTCTGCTCCTCTCTAAGGACCCACGGAGAAATGTTGTCCGGTCCCACCGCTTTTGAGGTATCGAGTTCACATAGCAGCTTCTTCACCTCCTCCTCGGTTGTGTGTATTTCATCCAGCACTTGTTGGTATACCTCCCTATTCTGAATTCCGGGAGTCCTACCTGTCTCCTGTGTAAATACTTCTTTAAATCTCATGTTGAGCTCCTCACATACCTCTTGGTCGTTTATTGTGAACCCCCCACCTTCCTTTCTCAGCCTGATTACCTGGTCCTTGACTGTTGTTTTCCTCCTGATGTGGCTATACAACAGCTTCGGGTCAGACTTGACTTTTGATGCTATATCATTTTCATATTGTCTGAGCCCCCCTTCTTACCTGTGCATATTCGTTTCTGGCTCTTCGGCTAATCTCTTTATTTTCCTGGGTCCTTTGTCTTCTGTATTTTTTCCATTCTCTATTACACTTACTTTTTGCCTCCTACACCTCTGGGTGAACCAAGGACTCGTTCTGGTCTTCCCATTACTTCTGTTTCCTTGGGGACAAACCTCTCCTCTGCCTCTTTGCATTTGGTTGTCACATATTCCATCATTTCTTTTACTGGTTTTCCTGCCAATTCTCTCTCCCACTGAACGTCTTGTAGGAAGTTCCTCATGCCTGTGTAGTCCCCCTTTTGTAGTTTCGTTTCTCCCTTCCTATTCCTGCTCCCTCTCCACTTGTAGCTCAACTATATAATCAAAACACAGAACCAAATGATCACTAGCTCCAAGGGGGCCCTTTCATACGTGATATCCTCGATGTCCGAACTACTCAAGTGAATACTAGGTCCAGTCTTGCTGGATCATCCCCACCTCTCTCTGGTAGTGTCTCTAACATGTTGATGCATGAGGTTTTCCAGTACCACATCCATCATCTTGGCTCTCCATGATTCAGGGCCCCCATGGGCTCAGGTTTTCCCAATCAATCTCTTTGTGATTGAAATCACCCATAACTAGTAACTTTGCTCTCCCATGTGGGCTCTTCTGGCTACCTCGGCTAGTGTGTCTACCATTGCTCTGTTGCTCTCGTCGTATTCTTCTCTTGGCCTCCTGCAGTTCTGTGGCGGGTTGTACATTACAGCAATTATCACCTTATGGCCCTCAGACTGAATTGTTCCTACTATGTAGTCCCTTTCACCCATTCCATCCATTCCTTCCACTTCCTCAAATCCCCACCTGTTCTTAATGAGCAGTGCAACTCCTCCTCCCCTCTGCTCCCTCTATCTTTCCTGAGGATTTGATATCCGGGTGGGAAGATTGCATCTGTTATCATCCTGGTGAGTTTCGTTTCTGTGAGTGCTATTATGTCTGGGGATGTCTCCTTTTATTCTTTCATGCCACTCCCCACATTTATTTGTTATACCATCTGCATTTGTATACCAAACCTTTAACTTCTTTTCTAAAACCGTAGTCTGGGGGTATGTTGGGGTTGGGAAAGTGGGAGATCTGATGGGGAACTATGGGTGGTTGGTGTGAAGGTGGAGTTTGTACTGAGGTGGGTGGAATCATTGGGTATGGCATGTGTGTTTTGGGTTAGGTTGTTTGGTTGCATTTTGGGTTGTCCAGGTTGGGGAACATCTGAAGGTGGTTGTATTAGAGCTTCCTCCTGAGTCTGGGTTCTCCTGTCCATCTCTCTTTTCCCCCTTTTGTCTCTGTACCCTCTCTTTCAGTTTCTGTCTTTCTTCCCGTGTTCTGTTGCGGTCGAGATACACCCTCCGGTACTCTGACATATCCCTTAGTCTTGCTTTCTCCTGCAGGATCCTGTTTCGAGTCAATTCTGCTTTGAAAATTACTTTGACTGGCCGGATTCTTCCTCTTGCAAATCCTATTCTCAGAAAATTTGCCAGCTGGGTCATGTCATCTTCTCCTATTGCTTTCATGATGTTTTCAATCGCATTTTTCTCCCTTGTCTTCTTGCTTCGTAAGTTTCCCTTCAGCTTCATGGAGCCCATAAACAAAGACTGATCTCTCTCTTCATTCTCCCACTGCCTATCCCTGTGTAACCCTGATTCGATTTAGTTGCCTCCATTGAAGCTTTCCTTTCTTCAATCTCTTCACTGTCTGTTATCCCTTTGCCCAGTGGCCTGTCGCTTTCCCTTCTTAACTTTCCCTGTGCACTGCTGTGGTCTGTTAGGGCTTCTACATATAGCTTAGCTCTCCCTTTTACTACACTCCCTCGATTGTTCCTGATGTGATCCTCTCTTTCTCTCGGGCTCCACGATGGTCTGATATAGCCTCTGCATTCAGTTTTACTCCGTTCTCTACAGTCCTCTTCTTTGTGACTGAGGTAGCAGTTTCTGATACCATGTCCACATTGCTTTTTAGTTCTACTGGCTGTTTCAAATTTTTCAGTTCTTCTTCTAATCTCTGTATCTTAGCCTCTGCTGTTGTGACTTGCTTTTCCCACTTCCTGCTTTCTGCAGCTATCCTCTCCTCCCTTATCTTACTTTCTGCAGCTATCCTCTCCTCCATTTTCATGCTAAGCTCCTCTAGCTTCCTTCCCCACTCATGTTCCCTTTTCATGAGCTCTGCTGCCCAATCTTCCTTTGCAGACTCATCCTCCAGTCCCCTAGTTTTCCGTCCTGCTCTCTGGGACCCCATTTTTATTTTTATTTTTAAGATGCCACAGAGTGGAAAACTATGTATTTCTGTGTGGTTGTTTTGTGGTGTGATTGCCTGAGTGTTTGTGTGGGGGTGGAGGGAGGGAGAGAAGAAACTGAAGACAGTGGGGAAATGGAAGAGAGGTGGGGAGGGGGAAATAGGGGGATTATGAGGAGAGAGTGAAGGAGGGAGAAGCAGAGGTGGAGAGAGAATGGGAGAGGGAAAGGGGGAGGAGTTGGGTGAGAGAGGGGGAGGAGCTATGTGAGAGAGGGGAGGAGGTGGATGAGAGAGGGGAGGGGTGGTGAGAGAGGGGGAGGAGGTGGGTGAGAGAGGGGTTCAGGGAAGGGAGTGGGGAGAGGTGGGTGGAGGGAGCAGGGGAGTGTGTGGGCCTGTGTGTGTGTGTTAGTTTTGTGTGTTTGTGTTTGTGTGTGTGTGTGTGTTAGTTTTGTGTGTGTGTGTGTGTGTGTGCACGTTAGTTATGTGTGTGTGTTAGTTTTTTTTTTGTGTGTGTATGTTAGTTTTGTGTGTGTGTATGTATGTGTGTGTGTGTATGTATGTTTGTGTGTGTATGTATGTGTGAATAGTAGTGGTGAAATTGTGTGTTATGGTGTATGGGTGTGTATGTGGAGTTTATGAGTGACACGTTGTCTGCAGTGCTTCTCTACCTGGCCTGACCTGACACACCTGACCTACCAGTTAATGTGTGTGTGTGTGTGTGTGTGTGTGTGTGTGTGTGTGTGTGTGTGTGTGTGTGGAACTATATGTGTGTGGATTTATTGTGTGAAAAGTAGTGGTGAAATTGTGTTATGGTGTATGAGTGGTATGTGAGGTCTGCGAGAACACGTAGTCTACAGTGCTCCTCTACCTGGCCTGACCTGACACACCTGATCTACCAGTTAATGTATTCTATGATTCACCTGTCTGCTCGCCCTTTTCTACTAGAAATTACCAATTGCTATTTGTTACTGAGTACTTGATATCCTATTCCTTATCTTACTATGAGAGTTGACCGTTCACAAACAGCTTAGCGGTTAGGTAATTGGATCTTACTCCCGACACCCCGAAAACCACGCATAGGTGAATACTTGCGATGCGATGCAGCTTGGCCAGCGTGTAGTATCCTGTAGATTGTCCAACTCAATGTGATGTTCTGGCGTATATCCACTTTCGTTTCTTGTCGATATATAATATAACCTAATATAACCTATTCACTGTATTTCTTTCTGTGTGATGGTTACATTGTGGGGACACCCGCAGTGTGCTGCTACACTATACTGTGTGATGGTTACATTGTGGGGACACCCGCAGTGTGCTGCTACACTATACTGTGTGATGGTTACATTGTGGGGACACCCGCAGTGTGCTGCTACACTATACTGTGTGATGGTTACATTGTGGGGACACCCGCAGTGTGCTGCTACACTATACTGTGTGATGGTTACATTGTGGGGACACCCGCAGTGTGTTGCTACACTATACTGTGTGATGGTTACATTGTGGGGACACCCGCCATGTGTTGCTACACTATACTGTGTGATGGTTACATTGTGGGAACACCCGCAGTGTGTTGCTACACTATACTGTGTGATGGTTACATTGTGGGGACACCCGCCATGTGCTGCTACACTATACTGTGTGATGGTTACATTGTGGGACACCGCAGTGTGTTGCTACACTATACTGTGTGATGGTTACATTGTGGGGACACCCGCCATGTGCTGCTACACTATACTGTGTGATGGTTACATTGTGGGAACACCCGCAGTGTGCTGCTACACTATACTGTGTGATGGTTACATTGTGGGGACACCTGCCATGTGTTGCTACACTATACTGTGTGATGGATACATTGTGGGGACACCTGCCATGTGTTGCTACACTATACTGTGTGATGGTTACATTGTGGGAACACCCGCAGTGTGCTGCTACACTATACTGTGTGATGGTTACATTGTGGGGACACCCGCAGTGTGCTGCTACACTATACTGTGTGATTGTTACATTGTGGGAACACCCGCAGTGTGCTGCTACACTATACTGTGTGATGGTTACATTGTGGGGACACCCGCAGTGTGTAGCTACACTATACTGTGTGATGGTTACATTGTGGGGACACCCGCAGTGTGCTGCTACACTATACTGTGTGATGGTTACATTGTGGGGACACCCGCAGTGTGCTGCTACACTATACTGTGTGATGGGTACATTGTGGGAACACCCGCAGTGTGCTGCTACACTATACTGTGTGATGGTTACATTGTGGGGACACCCGCAGTGTGCTGCTACACTATACTGTGTGATGGTTACATTGTGGGAACACCCGCAGTGTGCTGCTACACTATACTGTGTGGTGGTTACATTGTGTGAACACCCGCAGTGTGCTGCTACACTATACTGTGTGATGGTTACATTGTGGGGACACCCGCAGTGTGCTGCTACACTATACTGTGTGATGGTTACATTGTGGGAACACCCGCAGTGTGCTGCTACACTATACTGTGTGATGGTTACATTGTGGGGACACCCGCAGTGTGTTGCTACACTATACTGTGTGACAGTCACAGTGTGGGGACACCCGTAGTGTGTTGCTACACTATACTGTGTGAGTCACAGTGTGGGGACACCCACAGTGTGTTGCTACACTATACTGTGTGACAGTCACAGTGTGGGGGCACCCACAGTGTGTTGCTACACTATACTGTGTGACAGTCACAGTATGGGGACACCCACAGTGTGCTGCTACACTATACTGTGTGACAGTCACAGTGTGGGGACACCCACAGTGTGCTGCTACACTATACTGTGTGACAGTCACAGTGTGGGGACACCCACAGTGTGCTGCTACACTATACTGTGTGACAGTCACAGTGTGGGGACACCCACAGTGTGCTGCTACACTATTTTTTGTGATAGTTACATTGAAAAACTGTGTGAGGATCTATGGAGATGGAAATCATAAACAGTACACTATAGAGTGACAGAAACAAGGAAGCGAGGAAGGAGGGAAGTGTTTACTACCGGGGTGTTAATGTGGTCATGGTCATGTAGTCATGGTCATGTAAGCATGGCCATGTAAGCATGGTGAGATAGTCAGGGTGATGTAGTCATGGTGATGTAAGAATGGTGATGTAGGTATCATGATATAGCCAGGGTGATGTAGGCATTGTGATACGGCGTTGTAATAAGAGCGTGTGGGCGGTGGATTGCGTTCGTGTGTTTTAACATGGGCGGCAGTGCCTTCCTGGTGGGAAATATTATGAAATATAAGAGACCTGAGGATTGACTTTCCAATGCAAAACACGTGATGATTTATTATGCAAATGACTTTTTCTAATTAAGGTTAAGGCAAGGTACCTTGCATTTAAGATAATGTACCTTACTTTTAAAATGACCATCTCTGGTCCACTGGACCCGTGGACTACTGGACATACTTTCTTGACATATATGAAGAGGGGGAAGAAGAAATTGCTTCTCATAAACACTTGACTAAGATATTTTTTTTTTCTTTCTTAAAAATCATAATTCAGGAATGGAATAGTTTCAGTTTAGATTATCGTCACACAGACATCCAAAACAGACATAAACTCCCCTTAACAGCATTATTAATCAGCTGGTGCTGAGGGGCATGAGTAGGAGAACCATACCCAGCATTGTAGAGTACAAGCCAAATTGGCACAGAAATTGTCACAGCAAATTATCACAACACCCATGCCTCACCAGACTAAGTGGTGCAAAGTTTACAGCTGTTGTATATAGCTGCTATATACAGCTGCTGTAAACAGCTGCTGTGCTCATATATATAAAACTTTATGGTTATTACCCTGGCGTTAAAAAAAAACGTCTGGCTGCCGGCAAGAATTGCCATGGTGTGACACTGCCTTGAAAGCTCCGCTTCGTAATAACTCGGGCAGAGTTGTGGTGAGATCACGACCGCTGGGTGAGATTGAGGTGTCCGACCGCTGCTGGCTAGTTCCTAGCTAGTTAATTCATAGCTAGTTCCTAGCTAGTTAATTCATAGCTAGTTCCTAGCAAGGGTAATAAAGACACGGTTAGCAGTCTGGGCTTTATCTAGTATACAAGAAAATGCAAATACAAAACCTAGGATAAGACTAAGGGTGCAGGATGCGTAACACCAACAATGCATGCAGGGTCCATTTTAACTTGGGGTGCCATTCTGATACGAACAATCGCACGACTTTGGAAACAGCCATGATCCACAGGGGCGCTTCCTGTGATCATGTTTTCTTGGACCTCCTCCTCTTTTCTGCAACATTGCAAGCTTCTGATGTGTTGATTGCACACGAAGGCCTAGAGCTATCATTCAACTCCCCTCGTGGTTGTTTTGCATATTGTATCGCGTGTTCACGATTTTTGCATAATATATATATATACGTTTAAACACAATGAAATATATATTTTTCGTTAGGTTCAGAATGATTTTTGCGAAATTATTGCATACACAAATTTTCGCTTGCCTTATTCGGCAAGAAGAGCGTTGCTATTTAAGCCAGAATCGCAAGTTTTACCTATTCGGCACGACACACACACACATTATATATATATATATATATATATATATATATATATATATATATATATATATATATATATATATATATATATATATATATATATATATATGAAATAACGAAATTTTTAATGTAATAGCATAAAAGAAATGGCAAGGACTTGAATTTATAGACTGCTGCTACGTATTTTAAGATATGGTATTCTTGTCTCTTTGATGTTCTGCTGCCACATGTCTTCTTGAAGATGACACTGACTGCTCCGTGAGATTGTTATTGCTTCTTGAGTTATTGCCATTGTTACACGCCTCATGTAATGCCCCTGGGTTTCACGCCTCGTATAATATCCTTGGCTTAAACGCCATATTCAGTACCTGTGGGTTACACGCCTCTTACATTATCCTTGGTTACACGCCTTGTGTTACACGCCTCGCACAATGTCTATGGGTTACACGCTATATCTTTTTTTTTTCAAACTAATGTTATTTTAGGAATTACACTGGTCTTGTCTGATTTCTCTTCACCACACATACTCTCTACAGAGATGTGTTTGTTATTACACTTACATTTTTGTAAGGATTACATAATTTATGATGAATTGGTCTGTTTATTGATGTATTGTTTATTTACTCATCTTATTCTTATTGTGTTCGTCATAAATTTCGTGTGTTTGTGAGCCATCTTATAATATTAGCTCACGTACTTTCACTTCAAACAAGTATCTAGAATTTCTTCCTGATCATTCGTCTTAGTTAAATACTAGCAAACAAAAGACACGCGTTGCAGAAAGAGCTTTTTTTTTTTGGTTGGTGGGGAAAAGCAACTCTTCTCATTGATGAGAACTTCACACACAGTGTAAACACCAGACTTAAAGAATACCAATACTCTCGTGGGACTCAAAACACCAGCAACATGGGAAGTGTAGATGATAGAAACAAAAGATCATTCTCGCCTTATGGCATGGCTAGATGCCATGCTCATCATCAAAGAAAGGGAGAGGCCCAGAACATGTCTAGAAGCGGCTGTAATTATCACACACACCACCAGTCAGACGAAACAAGGTACGTTGTAGATAGGCAAATTACTTGTAAACATATTACAAGGATATGTATTGATATGAAGCCATATATTTCATCTTAATTGATCAGTGAAAATATATTATATATATATATATATATATATATATATATATATATATATATATATATATATATATATATATATATGGCACTAGTTACTTTGTGTGATACACAGCTTTGGAATGGCTGGATAAAGAGCTGTACATAGTGAAATATGACGTGATAAAGCTCTCTACACAGAGTGAAACATGACGAGATAAGCTCTACACAGAGTGAAACATGACGTGATAAGCTCTACACTGGATGGTGGTGGGGAGGGGGGGGTGACGAAAACGTTGTCCCAGTAAAAAAAAAAAAAGCTTTCCGAATGCGTGTTTCCCTCATGCAGTGTGAGCAGTATGCCCATTTGATCCAAATTTTTGATCCCAGAGAGCAGCCAACAGCCGTACTTACACCTGACACAAGTGGCTGGGGTTATTAGCTAAAGTTTTATCTGCATAAACATGAGCTCGCTGCTTCCTTCATATTTTGGGTAGCATTAATAGTTATCCCAGGAAGACTGGATCACAGCACTGGGCAAACACCAACCCTTGTGCTGTCTTGAGAGAGGGGCGAAACTCTCCGTTTCACCCGCCCCGGGGAAGGGGGTGTGGGGATATTCAAGCATGTTTTACGCGCCGTAAGAGTTATGAAGGCAGATAAGGAGGGAGAAAGGAATAATGGAGAAAAGTGGGTGAAGAATTGTGGGAGGAGACATGAGACGTGTGTGGAGAGATAAGGTGTGGGTGAGTTATTATTATTATTATTATTATACTAATTATTATTTTATTATTATTATACTTATTATTATTTTATTATTATTATACTTATTATTATTATTATACTTATTATTATTATTATTATTATACTTATTATTATTATTATTATTATTATTATTATTATTATATTCGTGAGGTATATGCAAAGAACGATTATGTATGAAGTAGGAAGGGAGGAGAGGGAGAACGGAAAGGATGAGAAGGGTGCAGGGAAGGACGGAGACATTGGAAAGGGAATTAAAGAAAAATGTTAGAGGGGTAAGAAAAGGGTAGAGGATAATGTGGAGAGAGAGTAAGGAGACAAGAGACTAGGCAAGATAGACAGTGAATATATATATATATATATATATATTTATTCAACACATCGGTCGTCTCAGGGTGACCCAAAAAGAAAGAAAATCCCCAAAAAGAAAACACTTTCACCTCACTCATACATAATCACTGTCTTTGCAGAGGCGCTCAGATACGACAGTTTAGAATAGTCCCTCCAAACTGTCAATATCCCAGACCCCTCCTTTAAAGTGCAGGCATTGTACTTCCCATTACCAGGACTCAAGTCCGGCTAAATCTATAATAACCGGTTTCCCTGAATCCCTTCATTAAATATTACCCTGCTCACACTCCAACAGCTCGTCAGGTCCCAAAACCATTCGTCTCCATTCACTCCTATCTAACACGCTCACACACGCTTGCTGGAAATCCAAGCCCCTCGCCCACAAAACCTCCTTTACCCCTCCCTCCAACCTTTTCGAGGACGACCCCTTCCCTTCCTTCCCCTACAGATTTATATACTCTCCAAGTCATTCTACTTTGATCCATTCTCTTTAAATGACCAAACCACCTCAACAACCCTCTTCAGCTCTCTGACTAATAACCCCCTTTTCCGTATAACTTACTAAAAGAAAAATAAGAAAACCGTCAATACATGTATATATATATATATATATATATATATATATATATATATATATATATATATATATATATATATATATATATATATATTTAAATTTTTGTACACTTCGTCCCCAACATCCCCTCTTCTTCCCTAGTGCATCTCTATTCCTTCCTGACAGGATTTGGGCAATTAATCATATAAATTTCATAGCGGGATTTTCAAAAATTTAAATTAAATATCTTGGCTGGTCCAGCACATTTTTTGGTCAAACTGAATAGAACCGGTGACGTCATCCAGGGGGCGAGTCTAGCAAGGTAAACATAGACGTTCATTGGTTCTCCCCTTTTGACGTCATCCAGGGGGTGTGTTTAGCGAGGTAAACATGGACGTTCATTGGTTCTTTCCTTGTGACGCCATCCAGGGGGCGTGTCTAACGAGGTAAAGAGAAGTCTATTGGTTCTTCCTCCTTTAATGTCACTGTTGTGTAATTACGTCATTGCATCTGCCGTCATTGGAGCGATAACCCAGCTGCAACCATAACTATTACCACCACATCCACCATCTCTCTAAATATCATCACCACCACCACATTCACCTACCCCCCACCAACACCACCACCATCACTCACCCACCCACACCAGCATCACAACCGCTCACCCACCTAAACCACACCACCACCCAACCCCTCTACCACCACCCAATTCTATTCACAGCTACCATCACGTAATATGCAACTCAACTACCACCACTACCACAACAACGATAACAACGACAGCAACTACTACTACTACTACTACTGCTTCTGCTTCTTCTTCTACTACTACTACCACTACAAACCCCCATCATTAGCAGTTCTTAATACGGTATTCTTTATCACATTCCCTGATGTTCTTGGATCCTCTGCTACACCGGTTCATCTGCTTACGTGAGATCTATAATATTTAATCCGATAATGGAGCCCGGAAATCCTTGGGTTAGTGAACAAATCCGTTATTAGGCACCTGCTCTAAATGACGTTGTTCCCTCGTTAATCCAGTTGTTCCCTCGTTAATCCAGTGTCAGAGAGTGCTGCTCTAGCTGCGATAGGGGATTTGATGGGAGAGTAGGATTATAAAGAACGTAATAGGATAGAGGGAGGATAGATTGAAGAAGACGATGGGAAAAATGGGATAGGATGAAGATAGGGAAGGAAATAGTATAGGGAGGATGAAAAAATAGAGAGGAGGACGGAATATGGAAGAGAATGGCACAGGAAAACGAGGATAGGATGAAGAAAGGGAAGAGTATAGAATAGGAAGGGCAAAATTAGAGAGGATGGTATAATAGAGTGGTGGATAGGATAAAGAAGATATAATAAAGGGGCGGATAGGATAGAGTAAGAGGAAAGGAATTTTGGAATTTTGAGGGCATGGAGAGAGAGAGTTAATGGGAAAGGCAGATAAGCGAAACTACTGTCTCTATCTGGATGATGCCAGGCTAGAAGGAAGAGAGAGAGAAAAGAGAGAGAGATTATATGAGAAACAGAATACAGGAAAACTTTAGATATATAACAAGATTAACTTTTGGGGGAAAATTAAGTCCAGTTCTTGGAAAACCAATTACTACTGTGTCACCAAAGATCAGATTGGAATTAATATAAAGATTTTCACTTCTGCCCCTTGCTGCCTGCAACACTGCTGTCTGCTGCTGCAACACTGCTGTCTGCTGCCTGCAACACTGCTGTCTGCTGCCTGCAACACTTATGTCTGCTGCTTGCAACACTTATGTCTACTGCTTGCAACACTGCTGCCTGCAACACTTCTGCCTGCAGCACTGCTGTCTGCTGCCTGAAACACTTGCCTCCTGCTTGCAGTCTGCTGCTTACAACACTGCTGATTACAGCACTGCAACACTGTTGGTTGCAATTCTGCTGCTTACAACACTGTTGGTTGTTACACTGTTACCTGCGATACTGTTGGTTGTTACACTGCTGCCTGCAACACTGTTGGTTGTTACACTGCTAACTGCAACAGTGCTAATTGCAGGGCTTCTGGTTGCATCA
The DNA here is from genome assembly GCA_009830355.1 of Cherax destructor. NCBI lineage: Eukaryota > Metazoa > Arthropoda > Malacostraca > Decapoda > Parastacidae > Cherax > Cherax destructor. Next base: position 19,329 of record WNWK01004151.1, read on the forward strand.
CTGTTAATTACAGCACTGCTGATTACAACACCGCTACCTTCAACACTGCTGATTGCAACACTGATGCCTGCAACACTGCTGATAGCAACACTTTGCTTACAACACTGCTGCCAACAATACTGCTGCCTGCTACACTGTTGGTTGCAACACTGCTGCCTACAACACTGCTGCTTACAACACTGCTACCTGCAGCACTGCTGCCTGCAACACTGCTACCTGCAGCACTGCTGCCTGCAACACTGCTACCTGCAGCACTGCTGCCTGCAACACTGCTACCGCAGCACTGCTGCCTGCAACACTGCTGCCTGCAACACTGTTACCTGCAGCGCTGCTACATGCAACACTGCTGCCTACAACACTGTTACATGCAGCACTGCTGCCTGCAACACTGTTACCTGCAGCGCTGCTACATGCAACACTGCTGCCTACAACACTTACCTGCAGCACTGCTGCCTGCAACACTGTTACCTGCAGCGCTGCTACATGCAACACTGCTGCCTACAACACTGTTACCTGCAGCACTGTTGGTTGCAACACTGCTGCCTACAACACTGCTGCTTACAACAATGCTACCTGCAGTACTGCTGCCTGCAACACTGCTACCTGCAGCACTGCTGCCTGCAACACTGCTACCTGCAGCACTGCTGCCTGCAACACTGCTACCTACAACACTGTTACCTGCAGCACTGCTGCCTGCAACACTGTTACCTGCAGCGCTGCTACATGCAACACTGCTGCCTACAACACTGTTACCTGCAGCACTGCTGCCTGCAACACTGTTACCTGCAGCGCTGCTACATGCAACACTGCTGCCTTTACTACCACCACTACTACCGCCACTACTACCACTACTACTACTAAGACTACTACTACTACTAATACCATTACTAGCACCACTGATATTACGACTGCTATTATTATTATTACAAACCTCCTAGTCCTACTATTAATACTAGAAACCTCCTATTCCTGCTATTACTTTTCCTACTAGAAACCACCTACTCCTGCTGTTAATATTACTACTAAAAACCACCTACTCCTGCTGTTAATATTACTTCTAAAAACCACCTACTCCTGCTACTTTTACTACTAGAAACCGCCTACTCCTGCTGTTACTAGTATTGCTAGAAACCACTTACCTCTGCTGTTACTAGTATTACTAGAAACCACCTACTCCTTTGCTACTTTTACTACTAGAAACCGCCTACTCCTGCTGTTAATATTACTACTAAAAACCACCTACTCCTGCTACTTTTACTACTAGAAACCGCCTAACACTACTATTCCTGTTGTTACTAGAAACCTTGTACTCCTGATATTACTACTAATCACTACTGGAAATGCGACCACTACTACCACTATTGCTACTACCACTACTACTACTACTACTACACTTATTACAGAGACGTACACACTGAGAGATAGGAAAGAGAGTTTTGAGAACTTCATGAAGGATTAGATGGATTATTGGCTTCATCTCTCCCTGATGGATTTACTGAGTAATCTGCACTCAGATGTCCGTGATGCACCTGATGGCCAACGATTGCTTTTTTCCAATAATAATAATAATAATAATAATAATTATATATATCCATGGGGAAGTGGAATAAGAATCTTTCCTCCGTAAGCCATGCGTGTTGTAAAAGTCAACTAAAATGCCGGAACAATGGGCTAGTAACCCCTTTTCCTGTATAGCTTACTAAAAAGAAGAAGAAGAAAACCGTCAAAGTGGGATGTTTGAATGTGCGTGGATGTTGTGCGAATGATAAGAAAGAGATGATTGTAGATGTTATGAATGAAAAGAAGCTGGATGTCCTGGCTTTAAGTGAGACAAAGCTGAAGGGGGTAGGAGAGTTTCAGTGGGGAGAAATAAGTGGGATTAGATCAGGGGTTTCAAATAGCGTTAGAGCTAAAGAAGGAGTGGCAATAATGTTGAATAATCAGTTATGGCAAGTAAAGAAGGAATATAAATGTATAAATTCAAGGATTATGTGGAGTAAAATAAAGGTTGGATGTGAAAAGTGGGTTATAGTAAGTGTTTATGCACCTGGAGAAGAGAGAAGTGTAGAGGAGAGAGAGAGATTTTGGGAAATGTTGAGTGAGTGTGTGGGGAGTTTTGAACCAAGTGAGAGAGTAATTGTGGTTGGGGATCTTAATGCTAAAGTGGGTAAAAATGTTGTGGATGGAGTAGTAGGTAAATTTGGGGTGCCAGGGGTAAATGTAAATGGGGAACCATTAATTGAGCTATGTGTAGAAAGAGGTTTGGTAATAAGTAATACATATTTTATGAAAAAGAGGATAAATAAATATACAAGGTATGATATAGCACGTAAGGAAAGTAGTTTGTTGGATTATGTATTGGTGGATAAAAGGTTGATGAGTAGGCTTCAGGATGTACATGTTTATAGAGGGCAACGGATATATCAGATCATTATTTGGTTGTAGCTACAGTTAGGGTAAAAGGTAGATGGGACAAAAGAAAATGGCAACAGCAAGTAAGAGAGAGGTAAAAGTGTATAAACTAAGGGAGGAGGAAGTTAGGGTGAGATATAAGCAACTATTGGCAGAAAGGTGGGCTAGTGCAAGTAGGAGTAGTGGGGGTTGAAGAGAGTTGGGATAGTTTTAAAAATGCAGTATTAGAATGTGGGGCAGAAGTTTGTGGCTATAGGAGGGTGGGTGCAGGAGGAAAGAGGAGTGAGTGGTGGAATGAAGAAGTAAAGGGTGTGATAAAGAGAAAAGGTAGCTTATGAGAGGTTTTACAAAACAGAAGTGTTAATAGAAGAGCAGAGTATATGGAAAGTAAAAGAAAGGTGAAGAGAGTGGTGAGAGAGTGCAAAAGAAGAGCGGATGAAAGAATGGGAGAGGCTCTGTCAAGAAATTTTGCTGAAAACAAGAAAAAATTTTGGAGTGAGATAAACAAGGTAAGAAAGCCTAGGGAACGAATGGATTTGTCAGTTAAAAACAGAGTAGGGAGTTAGTAGATGGGGAGCTGGAGGTATTGGGTAGATGGCGGGAATATTTTGAGGAACTTTTAAATGTCGATGAAAAAGGGAGGCGGTAATTTCATGTACTGGCCAGGAGGTACAACATCGTTTAGGAGTGAAGAAGAGCAGGATGTGAGTGTGAGGGAGGTGCGTGAGGCATTACGTAGAATGAAAGGGGGTAAAGCAGCTGGAATTGACGGAATCATGACAGAAATGTTAAAAGCAGGGGGGGATATAGTGCTGGAGTGGTTGTTATTTTTGTTTAATAAATGTATGAAAGAGGGGAAGGTACCTAGGGATTGGCAGAGAGCATGTATAGTTCCTTTATATAAAGGGAAAGGGGATAAAAGAGAGTGTAAAATTATAGGGGAATAAGTTTACTGAGTATACCAGGTAAAGTGTATGGCAGGGTTATTATTGAAAGAATTAGAGGTAAGACAGAGAGTAGGATTGCAGATGAGCAAGGAGGCTTTAGAGTGGGTAGGGGATGTGTAGATCAAGTGTTTACAGTGAAGCATATATGTGAACAGTATTTAGATAAAGGTAGAGAAGTTTTTATTGCATTTATGGATTTAGAAAAGGCATATGATAGAGTGGATAGGGGAGCAATGTGGCAAATGTTGCAAGTGTATGGAATAGGTAGTAAGTTACTGAAGGCTGTAAAGAGTTTTTATGAGGATAGTGAGGCTCAGGTTAGGGTGTGTAGGAGAGAGGAGATTACTTCCCGGTAAAAGTAGGTCTTAGACAGGGATGTGTAATGTCACCATGGTTGTTTAATATATTTATAGATGGGGTTGTAAAGAAGTAAATGCTAGGGTGTTGGGGAGAGGGGTGGGATTAAATTATGGGGAATTAAATGCAAAATGGGAGTTGACACAGTTACTTTTTGCTGATGATACTGTGCTTATGGGAGATTCTAAAGAAAAGTTGCAAAGGTTAGTGGACGAGTTTGGGAGAGTGTGTAAAGGTAGAAAGTTAAAAGTGAACATAGATAAGAGTAAGGTGATGAGGGTATCAAACGATTTAAATAAAGAAAAATTGGATATCACATTGGAGAGAGGGATTATGGAAGAAGTAAATGTTTTCAGATATTTGGGAGTTGACGTGTCAGCGGATGGGTTTATGAAGGATGAGGTTAACCATAGAATTGATGAAGGGAAAAAAAGGTGAGTGGTGCATTGAGGTATCTGTGGAGACAAAGAACGTTATCCATGGAGGCAAAGAGGAATGTACGAAAGTATAGTGGTACCAACACTCTTATATGGGTGTGAAGCATGGGTTGCAAATGCTGCAGCGAGGAGGAGGCTGGAGGCAGTGGAGATGTCCTGTCTAAGGGCAATGTGTGGTGTAAATATTATGCAGAAAATTCGGAATGTGGAAATTAGGAGAAGGTGTGGAGTTACTAAAAGTATTTGTCAGAGGGCTGAAGAGGGGTTGTTGAGGTGGTTTGGTCATTTAGAGAGAATGGATCAAAGTAGAATGACTTGGAGAGCGTATAAATCTGTAGGGGAAGGAAGGCGGGGTAGGGGTCGTCCTAGAAAAGGTTGGAGGAAGGGGTAAAGGAGGTTTTGGGGGCGAGGGCTTGGACTTCCAGCAAGCATGTGTGAGCGTGTTAGATAGGAGTGAATGGAGACGAATGGTTTTTGGGACATGACGATCTGTTGGAGTGTGAGCAGGGTAACATTTTGTGAAGGGATTCAGGGAAACCAGTTAATTGATTTAGTTGGACTTGAGTCCTGGAAATGGGAAGTACAATGCCTGCACTTTAAAGGAGGGGTCTGAGATAGTGACAGCTGGGAGGGACTTTTCTCAGCTGTCGTATCTGAGCTCCTCTGCAAAGACAGTGATTATGTATGAGTGTGGTGAAAGTGTTGAATGATGATGAAAGTATTTTCTTTTGGGGATTTTCTTTCTTTTTGGGTCACCCTGCCTCGGTGGGAGACGGCCGACTTGTTGAAAAAAAAAAAAAAAAAAAAAAATATATATATATATATTTATATATATATATATATATATATATATATATATATATATATATATATATATATATATATATCTGCGTTGGCGGTTCGTAGATGCCTATGAAAAACTCTGAATTTAACAACAATTTTCCCCTATCACTTTCCCCATATTTCCCCTACTGTCCTCCCCATCCTTCCCCTACTCTCTTCACCACACTGCCTCTATTCCTCCCCACCGTCCTCTACTTCCTCCCCCCACCTTGCTCCCCACAGCGAGGGTCGTAACAGTAACAACAATGTCACCCACGACACTGGGAAGGTTAAACCCAGGCCACAATAAAAAAAACTCATTCCACTCCCCCAAGGCATCAGATTACCAATTCTGTGGGTCTGGGGAGGGGTTTTGGGAGGGAAATGGAGGGTATGGGGAGAAGAATGGAGGGTATGGGGAGGAGAATGGAGAGATGTATGGAGAGGAGTGTGGGGAGGGGAATGGAGGGGTGTTGGGAGGATAATAGAGGGGTTTGGGGAGGGGTGTGGGAAGGGGAATGGAGGGGTGTGGGTAAGGGAATTGAGGGGTGTGGGGAGGGGAATGGAGGGACTTGGGGAGAGGTATGGAGGGGGGTGTAGGTGAAGTGTTGTAGGTTCAACTTTCCTGGATCAAAGCTGATTCACTCCCGTTTCCCTCTTCTTTATAATAAAACAGACTTTCTCACTTAAATACAAGTGACTTTGTAAAGTTTAATGCTAATCAACCAAGTATAAACACTGAGAATATGTATGAATGTGTTTATATATATATATATATATATATATATATATATATATATATATATATATATATATATATATATATATATCTTCTTCTTTCAACAAATCGGCCGCCTCCCACCAAGGCGGGTGGCCAAAGAGAAAAACAAAAGTTTCTCTTTTTAACTTTAGTAATGTTTACAGGAGAAGGGGTTACTAGCCCCTTGCTCCCGGCATTTTAGTTGACTCTTACGACACGCATGGCTTATCTGAGGAAGAATTCTGTTCCACTTCCCCATGGAGAAATATATATATATATATATATATATATATATATATATATATATATATATATATATATATATATATATATATATATGTCGTGCCGATTAGGTAAAACTGGTCAATTAGCAAGAACTCATTTAAACTTAAGTCCTTTCTAAATGTTTCTCTTATACGTTTAAAGATATATATTTTTCATTTATGTTAATGTAAGAATTTATAATTTTGTACCAAGAGAAACTTTTAAAATCTACCTAACCTTATTACAACAAGCGAAATTTAATTTAGCCTAACCCAACTAAATATATTTTAGATACGTTAACATTAATTTAATAATAAACAAACAAAATGAAATATATTTTTTTCGTTAGGTTCAGAATGATTTTGGCGAAATTATTGCATACACAAATTTTCGCTTGTCTTATATGGCAAGATGAACGTTGCTATTTAAGCCAAAATCGCAAGTTTTACCTAATCGGCACGACATATATATATATATATCACTGTTCAAAAATGGTCAATGAAATAAGTTTAAAATTATGCAAAGTATATTTTAATGACGTTGATATAACTTTCTTGTCAACCTGAGACATTATTTCCTCGAGTAGTGTATATATTATGTTAGAGATTATTATGGACTGGTGGTGGTATGCTGGTAATGTGGTGGTATGCTGGTATTGTGGTGGTATGCTGGTAATGTGGTGGTATGCTGGTAATGTGGTGGTATGCTGGTAATGTGGTGGTATGCTGGTAATGTGGTGGTATGCTGGTAATGTGGTGGTATGCTGGTAATGTGGTGGTATGCTGGTAATGTGGTGGTATGCTGGTAATGTGGTGGTATGCTGGTAATGTGGTGGTATGCTGGTATTGTGGTGGTATGCTGGTAATGTGGTGGTATGCTGGTAATGTGGTGGTATGTTGGTAATGTGGTGGTATGCTGGTAATGTGGTGGTATGCTGGTAATGTGGTGGTATGCTGGTAATGTGGTGGTATGCTGGTAATGTGGTGGTATGCTGGTATTGTGGTGGTATGCTGGTAATGTGGTGGTATGCTGGTAATGTGGTGGTATGCTGGTAATGTGGTGGTATGCTGGTAATGTAGTGGTATGCTGGTAATGTGGTGGTATGCTGGTAATGTGGTGGTATGCTGGTAATGTGGTGGTATGCTGGTAATGTGGTGGTATGCTGGTAATGTGGTGGTATGCTGGTAATGTGGTGGTATGCTGGTAATGTGGTGGTATCCTGGTAATGTGGTGGTATGCTGGTAATGTGGTGGTATGCTGGTAATGTGGTGGTATGCTGGTAATGTGGTGGTATCCTGGTAATGTGGTGGTATGCTGGTAATGTGGTGGTATGCTGGTAATGTGGTGGTATGCTGGTAATGTGGTGGTATCCTGGTAATGTGGTGGTATGCTGATAATGTGGTGGTATGCTGGTAATGTGGTGGTATGCTGGTAATGTGGTGGTATCCTGGTAATGTGGCGGTATGCTGGTAATGTGGCGGTATGCTGGTAATGTGGTGGTATGCTGATAATGTGGTGGTATGCTGGTATTGTGGTGGTATCCTGGTAATGTGGTGGTATGCTGGTAATGTGGTGGTATGCTGGTAATGTGGTGGTATGCTGATAATGTGGTGGTATGCTGGTATTGTGGTGGTATCCTGGTAATGTTGTGGTATCCTGGTAATGTGGTGGTATGCTGGTAATGTGGTGGTATGCTGATAATGTGGTGGTATGCTGGTAATGTGGTGGTATCCTGGTAATGTGGTGGTATCCTGGTAATGTGGTGGTATCCTGGTAATGTGGTGGTATGCTGGTAATGTGGTGGTATGCTGGTAATGTGGTGGTATGCTGGTAATGTGGTGGTATGCTGATAATGTGGTGGTATGCTGTTAATGTGGTGGTATGCTGGTAATGTGGTGGTATGCTGATAATGTGGTGGTATGCTGGTAATGTGGTGGTATGCTGGTAATGTGGTGGTATGCTGGTAATGTGGTGGTATGCTGGTAATGTGGTGGTATGCTGGTAATGTGGTGGTATGCTGGTAATGGTCAGACTTTATGGCTAACAAACCAATCAGAATAAGAGCAGAAGAGTAACAGAAGAAGTATAATAGAAGTACAACAGAAGAAGAATAAGTGGACTGACAGAAGAATAGTAAGATAATAGTGACAGAAGTTGTGTAGTTTTAAAAATAGGTTAGATAAATACATGAGTGGGTGTGAGTTGGACCTGACTAACTTGTGCTACTAGGTCAGATGCCGTGCTCCTTAAGTGGAAGTGACCTGACTAGGTGGGTCATTGGTCTAAGCCGGGGACTGACATGGACCTGCCTCGCATAGGTTAGTAGGCCTGCTGCAGTGTTCCTTCTTTCTTATGTCCTTAAGTCAAAAGTAAGAGTAGAAGTATAGAAGAAGAGTAAGAAACTAATCACATGTCAATGTATATAATGTACATTGGCAGGTTATTGAGGAAAGGACACGATCAAAACAATGAGAAAATTCTTCACTCTCCAAATCCTTTCCACACATTGTTTAGGGTGTTGGAGTGTGTGTGTGTGGGGGGGGACAGTAGGGAGATAGTGGAAGGGGAGGAAAGAGGGGATGGAGGCAAGCGGTGACAGTTATGCTAAGTGCAACTGCCAATAAAATGAAAGTTGTGTAACATTACTGCCTGGACTGTTCAGATCACCTCTCCCTGACGAGCGACACTCTCCATCAAGATCCTCTACAGTTACTCTACAACTTTCCCGAAGCCCTTAGTCTTATACTGTCCGAGTGTTTCTCTCATGCAGGCTGCTGTAACATCAACTTACAATTTTTTATAGCATTGCAACATTACAAGTGCTTTCGTAATCTCTCTCATTATCAAGAAATAATGTGAAACACCACGAAAATGAATCGAATATTACTTTTCACTAATCAACACATAAAGTAGAATCTAATGCTCTGTTTATTCATGTGACAAATTTTAACTATCCAATTGATTTTCAAAAGTCTGAGAAAGTTGTATCAAGCAAGTCCATGGTCGACTGGAATATAATAGAATCATGTTTCATAAAAAGCAGTTTTGAAAATAATATGAATATTTCTTTTGGTTTATATAAATTGGATTCATTTATAATTAATAAAATTTAGGAAGACTTTAATGATACATTAGACAAAAAATCTAAATACTTGGATAGAGTATCAGTTGTGTTTCACAGAGTCAGGTGTTGTGACGTGACTGTGAGGTGTAGTGTTACCCTTATATGCCTTCCTGTAGATGTTTTATTTTTATAGTTTCTTGATAATGTGAGAAGTCACAAAAGCGCTTCAAATTTCACTATTTTTTCACAGTGGTTGTTCTGCGTGCGCGCGCGCACGCACACACACACACACACACACACACACACACACACACACACACACACACACACACACACACACACACACACACACACACACACACACACACACATACATATATATATATATATAATTATAATAATAATAATAACTTTATTTACTACAAGTACATGTACAAGGTATACAGACATAGCTGACATCAATGACATACTACTATATAGAAAGCCGCTTGTTATGCAGAGCATTTCGGGCAAATTACGTCAGTTTTGTCCCAGGATGCGACCCACACCAGTCGACTAACACCCAGGTACCCATTTTACTGATGAGTGAACATAGACAACCGGTGTAAGGAAACACGTCCGATGTTTCCACCCCTTCGCCGGGAATCGAACCCGGACCCCTCACCGTGTGAAGCGAGAGCTTTAGCCACCACGAGATATATATAAAACTCCTCACAGCAGACTATAACACAACAAAACACATCGCAGCAGAGCACAGTATAACTGCTAACATTGTCAGTGTATATCCCGGCCTTCCCACCACAGCCCGTAAAACTTTTGTCATATATTTCCCCATACTACCCTACCTTTTTTACCGGCAAGCAGTTCCAGCCAACACGTTTCATTTCCTGATGGATGATACCCATTCTTGGAGGAGTAAATGCCACTTACGTGCAGACGTTTCTCTCTGACAGCGAGCGAAACGCTCTCATTTATGCAGTTATTAACCGTGCCTAAGTGTCTTTCAGGTCATCTTGTGAACCTTGCTTCCTTCTCCCAAGATGACAAACTTAACTTTCCATGAGAGGGAATTTTGGACGAACTTGTGGCTTTTTCCGAGCGGAAGAGCCAGATTCATCCAAATTTATCTCCTGGGGGAGACTGGGGCATTTTAACATCATCTAGCCTCGGGGGCATCCCAGCCTCCCTGTGCTCTCTGGAGAACTGAGGATTTATTGAGAATGTGAGACTTACGCTGAGTTACATTTACTACTATTATTATTAATATTCTCTTATTACTACTACTACTACTACTCTAGCGCTTAGTTATGATTGTAATACTAATTCTATTACTACTGCTGCTGCTACTACTCTTACTACTATTACTATTGCTTCTTCTTCTTCTTCTTCTTCTTCTTCTTCTTCTTCTTCTTCTTCTTCTTCTTCTTCTTCTTCTTCTTCTTCTTCTTCTTCTTCTTCTTCTTCTTCTTCTTCTTCTTCTTCTTCTTCTTCTTCTTCTTCTTCTTCTTCTTCTTCTTCTTCTTCTTCTTCTTCTTCTTCTTCTTCTTCTTCTTCTTCTTCTTCTTCACTACTACTTCCAACACCACCATTGCTACGACTACCACTACTACCACCATCACTACTGCTACCACCATTGTTACTACTACTACTGCTGCTACCACACTACTACTACTACCACCACCACCACCATTGCTGCTACTACCACCACCACTACTGCTTCGTTATCACTGTCGGGTCAGCTCACCGACAGTGATTAGGAAATGTGTAGAATTTTTAACACTTACTTCCTCTCAGTTTTTACACAGGATGATACTAGCGATATTCCAGAAAAAATAAATTATGTAGAACAGGACGATAGTAAACTATGCACGATTAGGGTCACAAGTGACATGGTCCTTAGACAAATAGAAAATTAAAACCTAACAAATCCCCGGGCCCTGATGAACTGTTTTCAAGGGTTCTAAAGGAATGTAAAGAGGAACTTAGCAAAACTTTGGCTAATCTTTTCAACATGTCACTACAAACTGTCATAGTGCCAGATAAGTGGAAAATGGCAAACGTGATACCTATTTTCAAAGCAGGTGATAGGTCCTTAGCTTCGAATTATAGACCAAAAAGTCTAACCTCCAGAGTGGGTAAATTTATGGAATCAATAATTGCCGAGGCAATTCGTAGCCATCTTGAAAAGCATAAATTGATCAACGAATATCAGCACGGTTTTTTTCACCAAGGTATTTGAGGAGGTAGATCATAGTAATGAATATGATATTGTGTATATGGACTTCAGTAAGGCTTTTGATAGAGTCCCACATCAGAGACTATTGAGGAAAATTAAGGCACACGGAATAGGAGGAGAAATCTTTTCCTGGATAGAGGCGTAGCTGACAGATAGGCAGCAGAGAGTTTGCATAAATGGTGAGAAATCAGAGTGAGGAAGCGTCACGAGTGGTGTTCCACAGGGGTCAGTGTTGGACCCCTTGTTGTTCACAATCTACATAAACGACATAGATGAGGGAATAAATAGCGACATAAGCAAGTTTGCCGATGACACCAAAATAGGCCGTCCAATGAGGACATTAGAGCACTCCAGAAAAATTTGAATAGACTGAAGCAGTGGTCGGAGAAGTGGCAGATGCAGTTTAATATAAACAAATGCAAAGTTCTAAACATTGGACAGGAAAATAACCATGCCACATATAAACTAAATAATGTAGATCTTAATATTACTGATTGCGAAAAGGATTTGGGAATTCTGGTTAGCAGTAATCTGAAACCAAGACAACAGTGCATAAGTGTTCGCAATAAAGCTAACAGAATCCTTGGCTTCATATCAAGAAGCATAAATAATAAAAGTCCTCAGGTTGTTCTTCAACTCTATATATCTTTGGTTAGGCCTCATTTAGATTATGCTGCACAGTTCTGGTCACCGTATTACAGAATGGATATAAATGCACTGGAAAACATACAAAGGAGATGACAAAGTTGATCCCATGTATCAGAAATCTTCCCTATGAGGATAGACTGAGGGCTCTGAATCTGCACTCTCTAGAAAGGCGTAGAATTAGGGAAGATATGATTGAGGTGTATAAATGGAAAACAGGAATAAATAAAGGTGATGTAAATAGCGTGCTAAAAATATCTAGCCCAGACAGGACTCGCAGCAATGGTTTTAAGTTAGAAAAATTCAGATTCAGGAAGGATATAGGAAAGCATTGGTTTGGTAATAGTGGTTTAGCGCTTCTTTTGATTATAATAATAATTGGTAATAGAGTTGTGGATGAGTGGAACAAACTCCCGAGGGCCGTCATAGAAGCTAAAACGTTGTGTAGTTTTAAAAATAGGTTAAATAAATACATGAGTGGGTGTGGGTAGGTGTGAATTGGACCTGACTAGCTTGTGTTGATGGGTATGATGCTGTGCTTAAGCCGGTAGGAGACTTGGACCTGCCTCCCATGGGCCAGTAATCCTGCTTCAGTGTTCCTTCTTTCTTATGTTCTTACTACTACTACTACCACCACCACCATTACTGCTACTACTACTACCACCACCACCATTACTGCTACTACTACCACCACCACCACCATTGCTACTACTACTACTACTACCACCACCATTACTGCTACTACTACTACCACCACCACCATTACTGCTACTACTACCACCACCACCATTACTGCTACTACTACTACCACCACCACCATTGCTGCTACTACTACTACCACCACCACCATTACTACTACTACTACCACCACCACCATTACTGCTACTACTACTACTACCACCACCACCATTACTGCTACTACTACTACCACCACCACCATTACTGCTACTACTACTACTACCACCACCACCATTACTGCTACTACTACTACCACCACCACCATTACTGCTACTACTACTACTACCACCACCACCATTGCTGCTACTACTACTACCACCACCACCATTACTGCTACTACTACTACCACCACCACCATTACTGCTACTACTACTACCACCACCACCATTACTGCTACTATTACTACCACCACCACCATTGCTACTACTAGTACTACTACCACCACCACCATTGCTGCTACTACTACTACCACTACTAGTATTATCTCTAGTCTTTCTTTCCCTTCCCCCTCTCGTATTGTCTTCAGGTCTTCTCTACTTTTCTCTCCCAAGTTGTGACTTGACAATTTCACCTTTGTACTGTTGTACAAAGGTGAGGCAGACAAAGACACAGACAAGGCATGTCACTGTGGCAACGTAGCCTTGCCATATAGCTGGCATCCTTTCTCTTGGTGCCATACGAATATGATCTCTATGTATTGACGCTGTAAGACTGCGTCTTTGGCGTCTCAGTGTCATAAAGGCGCCACACGATTAAGATATCTGTGTATTGGTGACATAAAGGCGGCAACAAAAGTTAAATGATTCTCCTTATGAGACTCTTGGTCTCTCACTGTCTCCTAGCTTTATCTTTGAAATTATCTAGATGGAGCTCTATGAAGCTGAAGCTTATGAAATTATCTGGCTAAAGCTCTATGAAATTATCTGGCTAAAGCTCTATGAAATTATCTGGCTAAAGCTCTATGAAATTATCTGGCTAAAGCTCTATGAAATTATCTGGCTGAAGCCCTGTGAAGTTATCTGGTTGAAGCTGTAGGGAATTATATGTTTGAAGCTCTAATTGTCTGGTTGCAGCTCTATGAAATCATTTAGTTGAAGCTTTATAGAGCTTTTATCATGTCATGTTCCGCTGTGTGCAGAGCTTCTGTCGTGTCATATTTCGCTCTGTGTAGAGTTTTATCACGTCATACTTTGTGTAGAGCTTTTATCATGTCATGTCGCTCTGTGTAGAGCTTTTATCAAGTTATACACGTTGGTTCCACAAAAGTTCCTTATGGAACTTTGTGACTGGAAGGAGCCAGAGGAACTTTGGGGAAAGAGTGTGACGATCAACACCCGGCTTTGTAAACTTAGGTTACGACCTAAGTTCAGAGAGACCAAGTCAACCCTCCCCCCATTCTTCCCCCAACTCCAATGGGCTCCAACTCCAAGCTGCCCACGGCAGCTTGGAGTTGGAACCCATTATGGGTGGTAGACGAGACACTGTGGGTTAGTTTCTGTAAGAGAGAGAGTTTTGTGGAGGAAGTTGCTTGTCTAGGTCTCTCTCTCTCTCTCTCTCTCTCTCTCTCTCTCTCTCTCTCTCTTCTCTCTCTCTCTCGCTCTCTCTCTGTTTCTCTTATATATATATATATATATATATATATATATATATATATATATATATATATATATATATATATATATATATATAATGTGTGTGTGTGTGTGTGTATTCTCACTCCTATTTCTTCATGGTCTTCATCATCTTCCATCTCCTTCTCTTATCCCTCTTCCTCTTCCTCCTTTTCCTTCTTCTCCTCCTCCTCCTCCTCCTTCTCTTCCTCTTCTCCCTGTTCCTCTTCCTCCTTTTCCTCATTCTCCTTCTCCTACTCCTCGTCTTCCTCTTCCTCCTCCTCCTCCTTCTCTCCCTCTTCTCGCTCTTTCCTTAAGCCTCTAACATATAAAAATATACACCAGTTCCAAGAGGATCTAAGAGTCTTTTATTCTAACAACTTTTAAAGACTAATCCTCTTTGGCGACCACACTAATTGCCTGGCCCCATTCCCCCGTCTCTCTCTCTCTCTCTCTCTCTCTCTCTCTCTCTCTCTCTCTCTCTCTCTCTCTCTCTCTCTCTCTCTCTCTCTCTCTCTCTCTCTCTCTCTCTCTCTCTCTCTCTCTCTCTCTCTCTCTCTCTCTCTCTCTCTCTCGTATTCAAGGTCATGTGATCACTTGTATGTACGTAAATACTGATTTGTTTATGTTAGGTTAAGTTTGATTAGCTTAAAGTTAGATTATTGTATATAAGAACAATTAAATCAATTATGTCATACCATAATTCTAATGACGACGTTTCGGTCTGACTTGGACCAAGTCCATTAATGGTCCAAGTCGGACCGAAACGTCGTCATTAGTTTCTCTCTCCTATGGTCGGGTTATTTGTGTAATGTTCCAGTCACGGTATTGTGATTTTGTTCTTAATGAAAACATTAACTAGTAACGGTGATAGAATCATCTGAAAGGCGAAGAGAAACAGAGACTGGCCGAGCAAACAGTAAAACAGACAGTGAAACAGTCACAGTTTCGTTCCATTGTCACAGTCACGTATTTGACGTTCTTAACTACAGTGATATTCTGACGTTGATCAGGAGGACAGTGAGCTAGTGTTAGGGGCTGGTCTAACACGGTGGGTTGGTGTTAATGTCTGGTTTAACACAGTGGGTTGGTGTTAGTGTGTGGTTTAACACTGTGGGCTAGTGTTAGTGTCTGGTCTAACACGGTGGGCTGGTGTTAGTCTCTGCTTTAAAACGGTTTAATCAGGGGAAAATAACCTAACCTGGGATACAGTTGAGCAAGTATCATAATTACACTTTCCTCTAATGACTTACACCTTCGTGTATTATATAACTTACACCTTCAGGTTCATTATGGGTGTTCTGAGCGAGTGCTTGACACTGTGTGCGTTCCTTAATTACTGATATTCTGCGTCTTCTTGCAGGTCTGCAGTGTCGTGTGTGTGAAGAGAGCACCAGAGATTAAGAGCACCGCTCTCATGTTCTCTTGAACTGGATCTAAGAGTCGCGTTGGCGAAAAATAGTTAGGAGAAAGACACGCTTTGCGGAATTAGCTTTTAATGTGACAACATTTCGATTATGGTTTGATAAAGCTATAGACGGAGCGAAACATCGCTCAGGTAAAATGGTGCTCTGAAAAGTCTCTCTCCTTCAGTCTCCAGATTTTTTTTTATTTGAACAATTAGAACTTTTTTTAAATGGTCTTGAAAATGGCACGGACATTATTGGACCTTATTATACATGTTTTAATAACGTTTATTGGTGGCCTCCACCACTTTCTTATTCAACTCTTTTCATATAACCCGAGACTAAAGTCTTATCTTCTCCACGGCTGATCTGTGTCTTAAATTTCCACCTGTGTTCCCTTGATCCTGGTCCTTGATCTTGGTCCTTGATCCTGGTCCTCTTAATTCACACTCTACCTATTCGCTCTTATCATGTCTCCCCTCCCCCCGTTCTTCTCTCGGACGTGGGCGTTAGGATCAACTTCTTTAACCTTTTCTAGAGTTTGATTGCAAACCTTTGGACCATTTTGAGTGATAGTGTTTAACCAGGGATGGAAGGCTCCAGCACGCTGGGGTATTCAATAATTGGTCTGACAATATGCCTTTTATAAAACACACACACATAGGTCACAGGAGCTGTGACTCGACCCTTGCAACCACAAATAGATGAGTACACACACACACAGGTATACAAAACTACCTAAACGATATGTTTAAAAACTTTTCCTCTCCTTGTTAAACTATTCTCAGCTTCTCTGACAGACTATAAATTAGAGAAGTAATTAAACATTCTCTCTATAAATTCTTGTCTCTTGGACTAAATGCAGTGTTACTTTTGTCAGAATAAACATAACTAACTTCAGTTATAGTCATAACTCGCCAGATTATAGCCAGCAATAGTTGAACAATTATTATATATAATCTCAATAATTACAGAAGATAACTGTCCATTATAGAGTTATTTATGAGTAATCTCCGAGGCTCGTGCAGAATATTTTATGTGTTTTTTATCAATATTTGTCGCGTGTTTCCCAGTGGTATGTTGGGGTGGGGGTAGCTGATGGTGATAATGATGATGATTAGTGATAATGGTGTTAATGCTGGTGATGGTGGTGTTGATGCTGGTGATAGTGATGCTGGTGTTGATGCTGGTGATAGTGATGGTGTTGATGCTGGTGATAGTGAAAATGGTGTTGATGTTGGTGATAGTGATGGTGGTGTTGATGCTGGTGATAGTGATGGTGGTGTTGATGCTGGTGATAGTGAAAATGGTGTTGATGATGGTGATGCTGGTGATAGTGATGGTGGTGTTGATGCTGGTGATAGTGATGGTGGTGTTGATGATGGTGATGCTGGTGATAGTGATGGTGGTGTTAATGCTGGTGATAGTGATGGTGGTGTTAATGCTGGTGATAGTGATGATGGTGTTGATGCTGGTGATAGTGATGGTGGTGTTGATGCTGGTGATAGTGATGGTGGTGTTAATGCTGGTGATAGTGATGATGGTGTTGATGATGGTGATAGTGATGGTGGTGTTGATGCTGGTGATAGTGATGGTGGTGTTGATGCTGGTGATAGTGAAAATGGTGTTGATGTTGGTGATAGTGATGGTGGTGTTGATGTTGGTGATAGTGATGGTGGTGTTGATGCTGGTGATAGTGTAGATGATGTTGATGCTGGTAATGATAATGACGGTGATAGTGAAGACGATTGTGACGATGACGTGGTGTTTTGACAATGTTAATGATTTTTGACGATTTTGGCAAGGCTGATGATGATAATATCAATAATAATAAAAGTATGCTAGAAATAGCGTCCAGATTATCATACAACTCATCATTCCTCATCTTTTATGAGTGAAAGGAAATGAATAATATCAGCTGATTATTCATTCAGGAACTCGAAACTTATTAAGTATGCACTGTGTATGACTGCTAGTTGAAGTTGCCAACAATGACAGGTTCATTGATCCGGTAGTTGAAGTTGCCAGCACTGACAGGTTGATTGATCCAAAGTTTTTGTTACGGATTGATGAAAGAAATATTACGTGTCAGGCAAATTTTTAATAATTTTTTTTGTGTGTGAGTTGGGATTGATCGTGATGTTGGATACACACACACACACACACACACACACACACACACATGAGATTTAAAGAAGTATTTACACAGGAGACAGGTAGGACTCCAGGAATTCAGAATAGGGAGGTATACCAACAAGTGCTGGATGAAATACACACAACCGAGGAGGAGGTGAAGAAGGTGCTATGTGAACTCGATACCTCAAAAGCGGTGGGACCGGACAACATTTCTCCGTGGGTCCTTAGAGAGGGAGCAGAGATGTTGTGTGTGCCACTAACACAAATCTTCAACACATCCATTGAAACTGGGCAACTACCTGAGGCGTGGAAGATGGCAAATGTAGTCCCAATTTTTAAGAAAGGAGACAGACACGAGGCATTAAACTACAGACCTGTGTCACTGACGTGTATAGTATGCAAAGTCATGGAGACGATCATCAGGAGGAGAGTGGTGGAGCACCTAGAAAGACACAAGCTTATAAACGACAACCAGCACGGTTTCAGGGAAGGAAAATCCTGTGTCACAAACCTACTGGAGTTTTATGACAAGGTAACAGAAGTAAGACACGAGAGAGAGGGTGGATAGACTGCATTTTTTGGACTGCAAGAAGGCGTTCGACACAGTTCCTCACAAGAGGTTAATGCAAAAGCTAGAGGAACAGGCACACGTAACAGGAAAAGCACTGCAATGGATCAGAGAATATCTGACAGGGAGGCAACAACGAGTCATGGTACGTGATGAGATGTCAGAGTGGGCACCTGTGACGAGTGGAGTTCCACAAGGGTCAGTCCTAGGACCTGTACTGTTTTTGGTATATGTGAATGACATAACGGAAGGGATAGACTCAGAAGTGTCCCTGTTTGCAGATGATGTGAAGTTAATGAGAAGAATCAAATCAGTCGAGGATCAGGCAGGAATACAAAGAGACCTGGACAGGCTGCAAGCCTGGTCCAGTAACTGCTCCTTGAATTTAACCCTGCCAAATGTAAAGTCATGAATATCGGGGAAGGGCAAAGAGGACCGCAGACAGAGTATAGTCTAGGTGGCCAAAGACTGCAAACCTCACTCAAAGAAAAAGATCTTGGGGTGAGTATAATACCGAGCACATCTCCTGAGGCACACATCAATCAGATAACTGCTGCAGCATACGGGCGGCTGGCAAACCTAAGAATAGCGTTCCAATACCTCACTAAGGAATCATTCAAGACTCTGTATACCATATACGTCAGGCCCATACTGGAGTATGCAGCACCAGTTTGGAACCCACACCTGGTCAAGCACGTCAAGAAATTAGAGAAAGTGCAAAGGTTTGCAACAAGACTAGTCCCAGAGCTAAGGGAATTGTCCTACGAAGAAAGGTTAAGGGAAATCGGTCTGACGACACTAGAGGACAGGAGGGTTAGGGGAGACATGATAACGACATATAAAATACTGCGAGGAATAGATAAGGTGGACAGAGACAAGATGTTCCAGAGAGGGGACACAGAAACAAGGGGTCACAATTGGAAGTTGAAGACTCCTATGAGTCAAAGGGATGTTAGGAAGTATTTCTTCAGTCATAGAGTTGTCAGGAAGTGGAATAGCCTAGAGAGCGACGTAGTGGAGGCAGGAACCATACATAGTTTTAAGACTAGGTTTGATAAAGCTCATGGAGCAGGGAGAGAGAGGACCTAGTAGCAATCAGTGAAGAGGCGGGGCCAGGAGCTATGACTCGACCCCTGCAACCACAAATAGGTGAGTACAAATAGGTGAGTACACACACACACACACACACACACACACACACACACACACACACACACACACACACACACACTCACATACACACTCACATACACGCACTCGCTCTGACAACATACACATTCATGGACTCTCTCCCCTACAAGACCACAGGAGCAGCAAGAACCTACCATGACCAGAGACAGTGACCATCAGGAGAGAACATCACCACAACTTAGCGTCCAATCCTCCTTCGGGCCAACCTCTCCTCATACTCACTACAACATTTAGCGTGTTGGATCCTCTCTTTCCAGCACAAGCTATCATCTTTTATCTCTAGTACTGAAATTTCAAGAATCGATTGCGTCTCTTAGGTGTGCTGGATCCTTTCCTCTTCTCCCATGTGATCCTCTTGTGTCATCTATTGCCACACAAATTATCGTCTCCACGTTACCCTTTTCCCATTATCCTCTCTATTATTTCCGCCATATTCTATCCCCATAATTCCTTACATATTAACACAACCCCATAACCTCATCTCCACTTCAAACCCCATTACTACTTCCCCCGCCATCACCCCTCACCTCTCCCTTATATCTCCCTCACTGCCCCTTACATCTTCTTGACCGCTCTCACCTCTCCCTCACCAGGCCTGGTGGGCCCTACAGATAAGCAACAAGAGTTTGTCAGGACGTTGGTATTTTGCCTTCTTCCTTCATCAGAATTCATCTTAAAACGATTCTCTTCAGAATAAGATACCTGTGCAATAACGCATCTTTGCTCATCATTATTGTTGGCTAAACATCTCATTAATATAGACAGGTGTTGTTGAACAGTTGTGTGTTGCTTGCGGTCTGCAGCTGAGTGTGGAACACAAAGACAGGTGTTGTTGTACAGCTGTGTGTTGCTTGCGGTCTGCAGCTGAGTGTGGAACACAAAGACAGGTGTTGTTGTACAGCTGTGTGTTGCTTGCGGTCTGCAGCTGAGCGTGGAACACAAAGACAGGTGTTGTTGTACAGCTGTGTGTTGCTTGCGGTCTGCAGCTGAGCGTGGAAAACAAAGACAGGTGTTGTTGTACAGCTGTGTGTTGCTTGCGGTCTGCAGCTGAGCGTGGAACACAAAGACAGGTGTTGTTGTACAGCTGTGTAATGCTTGCGGTCTGCAGCTGAGCGTGGAACACAGACAGGTGTTGTTGTACAGCTGTGTGTTGCTTGCGGTCTGCAGCTGATCATAGAACACATTAAAATTATAACTCACGGCTTCAGTCTTTTTCACTGACTGGTAAACACATTTAAACTGTTTACCCAAGGCTTCAGTCTCTTTTCACTTAAGTCTTAGAATTTTATTATTACCGGGGTGCCGGCAGGGACCGCGGGGAGTTTTTAGAAGTCTTATTTTTTTTTTTTGGAATGAACAGTTTTATGAGTTTTTAACTGATGCAGGTTTCCTTAACTTGTTTTATTTGTTTGTGTGTTTGTTTTGGTCGTGTTTGTTGTTTTCTGGGTTAAGTTTTGCTTTGAATGTGATCCATCTGGGCTCCTATCCACCACCATCAACTATCTCTTTGTCCACCATATTCAACCATCTCTCCTCCCATCCATCATCATCTCACCATCTCTCCCTCTGTTCACCGCCATTAATTATCTCTATCCACTACCATTAACTATATCTACCATCATGAACCATGTCTCCCTCTATCCACCAGCATCACAGCCTCACTATCCACCACCATCACAGACTCACTATCCACCAGCATCACAGCCTCACTATCCACCAGCATCCCACCCTCACTATCCACCACCATCACAGCCTCACTATCCACCAGCATCCCACCCTCACTATCCACCACCATCACACCCTCACTATCCACCACCATCACACCCTCACTATCCACCACCATCACACCCTCACTATCCACCACCATCACAGCCTCACCATCCACCATCACACCCTCACTATCCCCCATCACTGCATCATAAACATCGTCACTGTCACTTCACTCATCTCTCACACCCATCATTTTCCCATCTACTGGAGCCAGTTATTACTCCTCTCCCTCATCTTCCAGCTCTTTCCCATAATCCCACTCTATATATTTCCTCTCAGCTTATCTTAACTAGTATATTATACATGTGTGTGTGTGTGTGTGTGTGTGTGTGTGTGTGTGTGTGTGTGTGTGTGTGTGTTAGATTTTGCCTTTTGAACATTGGATTGAACTACTGTGTGTAAATTTGCATTTATGTTATGAACGTATGTACGTTTAAGGCATGTACGAACACACACACACACACGAACACACACATGCACACACAGCTTCACAAATCTATTGGAGTTCTATGACAAGGTAATAGAAGTAAGACAGGAGAGAGTGGGACGGGTAGACTGCATCTTCTTGGACTGTAAGTAGGCTTTCGACACAGTACCACACAATAGACTGGTTGAAAAGCTAGAGGAGTAAGCAGGAATAGGAAGGGAAATTGCTGCAGTGGATCAGGGAATACCTGTTAGGAAGGAAACAACGTGTGTCTGTACGAGACGAGTGTCAGAGTGGGTGCATGTGTCGAGTGGGGTTCCACAAGGGTCAGTCCTAGGTCCCGTGCTCTTTATTCTATATGTGAATGACATGACGCAAGGGATAGTCAGACGCGTTCCTGTTCGCAGACGATATGAAACTAATGAAGAGAATACAAGCAGACGAGGATCAGGTAAGCCTACAAGAGGATCTGGATAGGCTGCAAGCCTGGTCCGACAAATGGCTCCTGGAATTTAACCCCAGCAAGTGCAAAGTTATGAAAATTGGGGTAGGACAAAGAAGACCGCAGACGGAGTACAGCCTAAGAGGTCAGGGGCTGTAAAACTCACTCAAGGAAAAGGATCTTGGGGCAAAATAATTCCAGGAGCATCATACCGAGCGCATATCCTGAGACACACATTAACCAAATAACTACTGCAGCATATGGGCGCCTGGCAAACCTGAGAATAGCGTCTTGACATCTAAGTAAGGAGTCATTCACGACACTACACCATCTACGTCAGGCCCATATTGGAGTATGCAGCACCAGTATAGAACCCACACCTGGTGAAACACGTCAAGAAATTAGAGAAAGTGCAAAGGTTTGCAACAAGACTAGTCCCGGAGCTGAGGGGGTTTGTCCTACGAGGAGAGGTTAAGGGAACTCAACCTGACAGCACTAGAGGACAGGAGGGATAGGGAGGACATGATAGCAAAATATAAAATACTGAGAGGAATTGACAAGGTGGATAGGGACAGAATGTTTCAGAGATGTGACACAGAAACAAGGGGTCACAACTGGAAGTTGAAAACTCAGATGAGTCACAGGGATGTTAGGAAGTATTTCTTCAGTCATAAAGTTGTCAGGAAGTGGAGCAGTCTGGAGAGTGATGTAGTGGAGTCAGGATCTATACATAGCATTAAGAAAAGGTATGATAAAGCTCATGGAGCAAGGAGAAAGTGGACCTAGTAGCGACCAGTGAAGATGCGGGGCCAGGAGCTATGACTCGACCCCTGCAACCACAATTAGGTGAATTAGGTGAGTACAGGATCCGACCAGCAAAGAAGCGGGACCAGGAGCTGTGAATCGACCCCTGCAATTACAAATAGGTGAGGACAGGATCCAAGATTCAACCCCCTGCAATCATATCTAGGCGAGTACACCGTTCACCCTACCAGCTTAGTCCCTTACGACACTTTCTCTCTCCCTCTCTCTCTCCCTCCCCAAGGTCTACTATCATAGCCCTGCCCCCTCCCCATCTCTTTCCCCCCTCCCCGTTACCCTTCCTTCCCCTTCCCCTGTCATCTACAAGTTAAACAAGGCTCGTTGACCAAAATACCTCACCTTTTCACAGCAGATTTTTACATAATTCTGTAATCGGAATATCAAAGTAGTTTAGTTACCGTTGTCAAAGGCACTTATTGATAGACACTTGGCCTGTCTTGTCTGTACTCACCTATATGTGTTTGCAGGGATCGATTCACTGCTCCTGGCCCTTCCTCTTCCGTAGTCGCCACTAGGTTTGCTTTCTCTCGGCTTCAAGAGCCTTACCGTGTCTCTTCTTAAAGCTGTGTATGGAGCCTGCCTCTACCAGTTCACTCTCCAGTTGGTTCCACTTCCTGAAGATAAGGCTAAAGAAATATTTCCCAACATCCCCGTGACTCATCAGGGTTTTTAACTTCCAGCTGTGCCTTCGTGTTCCTGTTTTCCATCACTTAAATATTCTGTCCCTTGTCAGTTCCTCTCAATATTTTGAACGTTGTCATATCCCCTTCCCTAGTCCTCCTGTCTTCCAGTGTCGTCAGGTTGAGTTTCCCTACCCTCTCCTCATAGCACATACCCCTTTGCTCCGGGACTAGTCTGGTTGCAAACCTCTGCACTTTCTCCAATTTCTGGTTATGGTTGACCAGGTGCCAAAGATATGGTATGATAATTTCACTGTGTAAAGGTATTAGTTAAGGTATGGCGTAATGATTATGGTAGTACAGACAAGATCATTATTATTATTATCATTATTATTATTATTATTATTATTATTATTATCATTATTATTATTATTATTATTATTATTATTATTATTATTATATATTTACACATATATTGGGAAGTAGTACCCTCTTCTTCTTTGGATCAGAGATGATTGCTTCCCTAGATTAAATAATAATAATAAAAAGAAGAAGAAGATAAAGAAAAGAAGAATAATGAAGAAGAGGATGTGCTAGAAAAAGAAGTAGAAGAAGAATTTCTAAGAAAATCGTGAGATGCAGTAAATTAAGAGAGGTAGAAAAGGGTGTGTAAGAGAGAGAGAGAGAGAGAGAGATTTTGCAGTACATGCAATGGAGAAACAGTTATAAATAAGTAATGAGGGGATGAATTGAGAAGTGAGGGGAGACAGAAGAGATACGAAGAGAGTAAACAGATGAGTGTGGCAACATGAGAGACTTAGGAGGAAGAATTGACTCAGGAATATGAAGGACGTACGTGAGGATCAGGAGATAGAAATAAAGATATGATTGAGAGAGTAATGAGAGAAGAGGGAAGAGAGGGAGGAAGAGAAAACAAATGAGAAATGTGAAATTCAAATAAGAGGAACCAGGTGTAGTCGAGATGAAAGACGAATAAGCAAGAAGGAGAATAAGCAGGAAGATGAATATACAAGAAGCCTAAAAAAGAAAAGGAATAAACAAGGAGAATAAGCAAGAAGATGAATAAGCAAGAAGGAGAATAATAACCAGTGAAATAAGCAGACGGATCAATCACTACGTTTTTTCCCACAAATAGCATGGAAGATGATTAGGCGACGTTTCGCAGTGTCCTGGACCATTACCACGTAACAGCTGACTTGATAATGGTCCAGAACAGACCGAAACGTCGTCTACAGTTTCCTCTCCAACAACTCAACACAGTTACCACTTTAGCAATTGTTTTTACGCCAGCCTCGCTTCCTCTATTACCGAATAACCATCACTTTGGAGAATGTACTTCATACGACGTTTCGCCCCCCTCCACGACCATTGTCAAGTCAAAACTTCATCTGTTGCTTTGTTTATATTTTACACTTGAAATTACAATTTCATTTACGTCTTGTTTCCGTCCTAAACAAAGTATATATATATATATATATATATATATATATATATATATATATATATATATATATATATATATATATATATATATATATATGCAAAAAGATCACAGTAAACAGGTGATATCAAAATATGCAAGACAACCACTATGAAAAATAGAAGAATTCAAGCGCTTTCGTGACTACTCACATTATCAAGGAACTATGTGAGTAGTCACGAAAGCCTTGAATTCTTCTATTTTTCATAGTGGTTGTCTATATATATATATATATATATATATATATATATATATATATATATATATATATATATATATATATATATATATATATATATATATATATATATATACTGTATATATATATATATATATAGAGAGAGAGAGAGAGAGAGAGATAGAGATAGAGAGAGAGGAATGCTTAAAGTCTTGATCATATGACCAAGAGCTGCAGTTAGTGCATGAACATACAACTTAAGGCTCATATCTGGAAACACTTGTCCTGTTTCCTGACTAATAAAACACCACATTGACGTTTTATAGCGGTCACCGTCTAAGGTACTTTATAAATATTATTACTAAATGTTGTTGTCAGCAACCATATACTTTTTTTGGGGGAAAGAGAGATAGATAGAGATAGAAATTTCACCTTGTTTACCGGTGAAGAGTAAAGGGAATGGCAGGCAGCGCTGCAACCCAGGAAACCCAATTAAAAGTGAAAAATTGAGTTTATATGTATGTGTGTTATCGAAAAAAAGAGTGCCAAAATGATACGGGGAAAAAATCAAATAAACGTATATTTAGAGCTTCAAAAATGTCCAATATCTGTGCTGGAATTTATACGTTTTTTTTGGCGTTAAGTAAATACTGGGAGAAAGTTTGTTTTTTTAAATTAGAAAATTAAATAAACCATTAATGTTTTTTTTTGGGGGGGAGTGGGGGGGTGAATAAAGGTGTTTGGGTGTATGATTTTGTTGGAAGGTATGTTAGATTGTGAACACGGAGTGTTCACAATATATAGAACACCTAGGAATTGTGAAACTAAACACGTATACTAATATGCAAAAAATATAACACTGTCAAAAAATAGTGAACTTCCAAGCGCATTCGTGATTTCTGACATAATCAAGGACCTGTGAAAATAATAGCACAGCAGAAGGAATATAAGACTGAAACATCACCTCACATACGACATTACACCCGTCCCAGTATGATGCGGGTGGGAGTGTCAGGACACTCCCACACCGCATCATACTGGTTTAATGTGAGGTGATATCTCAGCCTTATAAGCCTTCTGCTGTTCTGTTATTTTCACAGGTCCTTGATAATGTGAGAAATCACGAAAGCGCTTACAAGTTCACTATATTTCACAATGATTATTTTGCATATTGTGATATACGTGCTTACTGTCATCTTATTGTATATACTAATATATATAAAAATACCAGTGAAAATAGGAAAAGCACCTGAGCGATTTCATGTGCTTACATACATATCTGAAGATATTTGAGCACATGAAAGCCCTCAGGTGTTTTATCCTTTCTTCACTGTAGTATTTTCATATATTTTCAACCACGTGTTTATTGTGATTTATTCCATACTAATATATAAACGCACACAGGAAAAATATACATCACATGTTTAATAAAAAAGGAGAATTCATGTGTCAGCCATCTAATTCAATCCCAAGAGTTGCAGTTGACGTTATTGCATGTTTTTATTTACGGAAGAGTGGCTTAAGTCAGTCGTCAAGGGAACAGAAGCGTGTTCTTTCGTAAATGAACTGTTGTGACTGCCGTGGTAACAAGCTCCCTAATTACTCCAACTGCTGTTGGAGAAACTTTCCGATATTGCTGTTGGGTTAATGGCAAGTTTCCTCAATGACTTTTTTTGTTCTAATCTTTTTCCTTACACTACGAGATTCGCTTAAGAGGCTCGTGAGTTTCCCTGTCTCCTAATGTTTATTTTCCTCCTATAATCTACCTTGTTCATAATTACTATCGCATTTGTTTTGTCTGCTTTCGTAAGGTGAAGTCCAGGATCTTTCCTTAATTCATGGTATAACTTAACAAATCTTTGAGGACAATTGTGATGCAGAGGTCTCAGACCTCTGCAACGCAATTGTCCTCATGTAGGGAGGTACCACTTGTAAAACTGACTAGGGACTCTCATCCTAAGCGAAGAAAATAAGCGTACTTCAGGGATAACTCAGGTTTCTCCCCCGAAGAGAGAGAGAGTAGAAGGTAATGCTGTAGCCGTCTCTAAGTTTAAATTTTTATCTGGTCAGTTGGCTTGATTTCTCGGATGTTTATTAATATGATGACTGTCCGTCGTGTGTTTTACGAATGTTGTTTTGGTTACTCGCAAATATGAGCCAAGTGCGATATTTACACAATATCGGAATTTGTATGTAACAGTGAGGTTATCAACATATCTTCACGCCGGGTCGAGCACGGAGGTGAGTCGATTTGCACGTTTCTATACTAACCACAGAGTGGGTGGGACTCGAACCCCTGGCAGGCGAGTTATTAGGATTTCGTGAGTGATGTTTTTTTTACTTTGTCCAAAAGTAATAAATGAGAAATAGAGCAGAAGAACCAAGAAAGTGGTGCATACTAAAAGCGAGACCGAAACTGGGCCTGGTTTTGAGTTTTACAGTCTCTACTACCAGAGACAAAGACTCAATCTGCACAAGCTTTTATGGGAGAAAACATCACTATATGTGTGTGTGTGTAAGTCATGACTTACACACACACTCTCTCACACACACACACACACACACACACACACACACACAGAAGGAAACATTGTCCCAATAAAAGCTTATTCACAGTAGCGTGTGTCAGTAAGTCATTATTAAATGTTTTGCCCCTGGCAGGTGTGTTGATCTTTGTGTCTCATGAACATGTAATATGACAAGTAAATCTTACAACCTTCTACTTACATTCAGTATACACATACCTTTAGTGTTCTTTTGTGCTTCTTAATAGTTCTTAATCCTTTGATATTGCCTAGGTCTGAGACCGTTCCGTGGAGACGATAATTCCCCAAAATTACTAAGAGGTAGTCCTGCAAACTTCTTGGTTGCCCCGATGGCAAGATTTACCACATTATTCTTCAAAGTCATTGTGGAATCATGTTCCAGTCTCGGGCAACTCACTCTTATCCTTTTTGACTCCTAATTTACCAGTAAGAGCATGCTCTCTAGAGACTCTCTAGAGACAGCTACAAGCTGTAATCTGTTGTGTGAAGCAGAGACAGCCTGAGGGTAGTAGGCATCTCCGCTCTCTGATTTGATGTGGATGAGGTGACGTAGGTCTTTCAGTAGTCATTCCATAGTAATAGACCACTCAAGTTCAGTATTGAGAGAGACAGGTGGTTTAGAGGGATGGTCTAATGGGTAGTTTAAAGAGACTCATTGCACTATACTGACTCCGTCAGTATAGTGTTTGATGTTGTTGTTGTTGTTGTTGTTCTTCTTCTTCTTCTTCTTCTTCTTCTTCTTCTTCTTCTTCTTCTTCTTCTTCTTCTTCTTCTTCTTCTTCTTCTTCTTCTTCTTCTTCTTCTTCTTCTTCTTCTTCTTCTTCTTCTTCTTCTTCTTCTTCTTCTTCTTCTTCTTCTTCTTCTTCTTCTTATTATTAACTTCTCATTTTCCTTTTTCTCCTCCTCCTCCTCCTTCTTCTTCTTCCAATTCCGTGGATCAAGTATCCTTCACCAGATTCAAGAGTAAACAAACAAATCAGGGAATAAACAAACAACTCATCCTTTCCCCCATGAAAAAATTCCTATTGAATTGAAAAGAAAGTTACAGAACTACCATTTCCTAATCTCACCCCCCCCCTCACGAAAATAAGCGACTGTGTAAACAATTCCACAATTATCTTCCACAGTAACATGTGAACGAACGCAGTAAACAGACCCACAGTTTCCCTTCCCCCACATGATCAGAAGCAAACAAACTATGGAAAAAAAAAACAATCCCACAATTTCAATATATAAGAAAATAAATTCATACAAAAACCCGGTCTCTTTCCCATCTCCCCCACACATAAAAAATACCAAGCAGGGTCCTGCCTCCTCACCTGTAGCAAAGGATATAACCCACTGTGAAGAGTGTACCTCATTAGTAACACAGTGGGGAGTAACACAGTGGGGGAGTAACACAGTGGGAGTAACACAGTGAGGAGTAACAGTTTGAGTGTGACAGTGGGGAGTAACACAGTGGGGGAGTGACACAGTGGGGAGTAACACAGTGGGGGAGTGACATAGTTGGGAGTAACACAGTGGAAGTGACACAGTGGGGAGTAACACAGTGGGGTGTCTACCACAGCTACACAATAGAAAAATATGAATTAATGAAGGAAGTCGTCAGGGTGGAGTGGGATGGTGGCTGAGGTGAGAGTTGGGGAAGAGGAAGAAGAGAAGGAAGAGAAAAAGAAATAGATGGCAAGAAATGGGTGAAGATATGAAGAAAAAAACAAGTTAGGTATAAATTTTTAGCAAGAGAGAGAGAGAGAGAGAGAGTAGTCATAGACCACAGAACACATAAGAATTAAGATAATAATAATAATAATAATATTTAACATACTGGCCTTCTTCTACCGAGTTGGAGTAACCCAAAAAGAGAAAATACGTTTACCATCATTCATTCAATCACTTTCTTGCCAGAAGTGTGCTGAGATAGTTAAGTAGTGTTAAGCGTAATATATTTTTTTCAGGTTTTATAACATCCTGTCTTTGCAAGAAAAAGCCATTTTCAAAGGGGTAAAATATAATGACAGCTCATTAAACCGATTTCCCTAACTGCCATTGGCAGTTAGTTAAGCTGGTGGTTACCAAGGAACACTCTCAGTCAGAGTGATGGTTATTTTTCAGGTAATTAAATCCATATTTTTTTTTTTTGGTGACAGTTTCAAGGTAATGGTAGCGATTTTTAGGTATGTGCCTTTGTAAAAGGCGCAGCCACAGCTGAATAGCACGTACGATGAAGGCCTTTTTCACCCGCTATTCAATTTGGAATGCACTTTTTTTTAATTCCATTTACGAAAAATATTTGCAGTCTGTAGAGAAGCTTGATGAGAGTGTCAGTAGCTGTAAGGTTGCTGACACTGTCAGTAGCTGTAAGGTTGCTGACACTGTCAGTAGCTGTAAGGTTGCTGACACAAAGCGTCACCCTTAAAACTGTTGTCTTCAAGAAAACCTTTCATTTTTTATTGATACAGAGTGCAAAGTGGCGTACCAGCATTGTTTGATGGCTTTATTATTTATATATATATATATATATATATATATATATATATATATATATATATATATATATATATATATATATATATATATATATATATATATATATATATATATAATGTGTGTATGTGTGTGTGTGTACTCACCTAGTTGCGGTTGTAGGGGTCGAGTCACAGCTCCTGGCCCCGCCTCTTCACTGGTCGATACTAGGTCACTCTTCCTGCTCCATGAGCTTTATCATACCTCTTCTTAAAGCTATGTATGGATCCTGCCTCTCCACTGCATCACTTCCCAGACTATTTCACTTCCTGACAACTCTGTGACTGAAGAAATACTTCCTGACATCCCTGTGATTCATCTGAGTCTTCATCTTCCAATTGTGACCCCTTGTTGCTGTGTCCCATCTCTGGAACATCCTGTGTGTGTGTGTGTGTGTGTGTGTGTGTGTGTATGTGTGTGTGTGTGTGTGTGTGTGTGTGTGTGTGTGTGTGTGTGTGTGTGTGTGCGTGTGCATTTTTCAGACGGGTTCCTGACTAAAAATTTCATGAACCCCCTCGTACAACAGAAGATTTTTTTTAATTAATAAAATTATTTGCATTATTAACTTAATTGTTACGACCAACACAAATAACATTAAACTTTCAACTTGTTCTTGGAGGCCATGTCTTTCATGGCCACAGAAACTCGTTATTGCTTAACCACCCAAACTACAACTAAACGACAAGCCTTGGGTTAATATATGTGTTAAACGACAAGCTTTGTAAATAATAAGAGATAAACGATAACTCTTGTGTAAATATGTGGGTTAAACGACCATGGTTCTTTGTGTAAATACGTGGGTTAAACGACCGTGGTTCCTTGTGTAAATACGTGGGTTAAACGACCATGGTTCCTTGTGTAAATACGTGGGTTAAACGACCATGGTTCTTTGTGTAAATACGTGGGTTAAACGACCATGGTTCTTTGTGTAAATACGTGGGTTAAACGACCATGGTTCCTTGTGTAAATACATGGGTTAAACGACCGTGGTTCCTTATGTAAATACGTGGGTTAAACGACCGTGGTTCCTTGTGTAAATACGTGGGTTAAACGACCATGGTTCCTTGTGTAAATACTGAGATATAAACGAGGAGCCTTGCATAAATAATAGAGCTAAACAACAAACCTTGTGTAAATATTGAAACTAAACGACAAGTCTTGCTTAAGTAAATTCATTGAACGACGTTGAACACATCCTTAAACACCCAAAGAAACAATTGATAAAAATAGTTTTGAAAACAATTGAAATCAGTTTTCAAACAATTTAAATCAATTTTGTAAGTAAATCAGATTTGGAAACAATTTAAATCTGCATTGCAAAAAATTTAAGTCATTTTTGTCAGCAATTTAAATCGGTTCTGAAAACAACTTAAATAAGTTTTGCAAACAATTTAAACCAATTCTGTAAACAATTCAAAGCAGCTGTTTAATGTTGGAACCTGTGTACCAATGCTGAAAATTATATTCTGACTAATGCCGAACCTCTGGTATCCAGAGGATACCAGATAATCCCAGAGGATACCAGATGATATCAAAGTATACTGGATGATTCCAAATAATACCAGATGATCCCAAATGAGCAGAAAAGGATCCAATATTAAACCAGAGAATCCCAGAGGACCCCAGATGAGCACAAAGGACCCCAAAGTATGTCAAAAGTGTCCCAAACAAACACAAAGGATCTCAGATAAAAAAAAAAGTTCTAAGAGGATCCCAGCAGCACCAGCGCTCACCAATTCCACAAAAACCACAGGACTGACTTGAGTTGTAATCAGGTGTGAGGAACACAAGAACCATCACACTCTGAGTGGCTGTGGGCACAAAACCCACCAGTAACACTGAGTGGCCGAGGGCTAGAAAAAAAATCTAAACAGGTTTTCCAAACGGATTTTTTTTTCCCTGAGTCTCAACACGAACCTTGATTAAATATGTGTTTTGTGTGTGGAAGACCCCTTCAAGAAGGGGCGTGTCTTGACGCTGGTGAAGGGCTCTTGATGCCAGGAATTGTTGTTACTCTTCTTTCCTCTCCGGGGTCAAACCTGATTACCTCCTGTTTATCCCAGTCGACGTGTGATCCCTGTACGGCATTATCACTCCACTGTAAATGTTACAACAACATACCAGCATCAACATTAACATCAACAACAATACGAAAAACATCAGTTTCAGTAATTAGAACAACAATAATAAAAACATTATTATTGTTCCCATTATTATTATTAATATAATTATTATATTAATATAATTATTATATTAATATAAATATTATTTTATTATTATTATTGTAAAGCATAATAATAATAATAATAATAATAATAATAATAATGGAACTCAGCAAAAATTGATTAATATCTTCTCATAAACCTTAACGACCAACCCACATAAAATCCTACCCAAAGATTTTCCGAAAAAATGAATTGAGAAGTAACCCAAAACATGATCTTGTGTCTCTCGTCAGTGTTTAAGGAAGACTGGAGAGGAGAGCAAGGTCAGGAAGTACCCTCCCTTGCCTGGCTGATGGGAAAGCAGGTCAGGGCAACATGGCCTTGCCTGGCTGATGGAAAAAGAAGGTGAGGTCATGAGAGAGAACGACCTTCCCCTGGCAGACTCCATCATTCTTCTCCACACTTTCTTAAGCTAACACACTTTGACTGTTGACTGTTTAAATGAGGTTACTTCCTCAACTATTTCTGCCAAGTTTAAAGCCTTGGGTTTTGGCCCGAATAAATTCGCGGAAATTTAAATAGACTCTGACGACTCTTGATAATTGAGAAGCATAGAATAAATATTACCATACCTGCTGCTTCTGCTGCTGCAGCTGCTGCTGCTGCTCCTCTGCTGCTACTACTACTACTACTACTGCTACTACTGCTACTGCTACTACTACTACTGCTGCTGCTGCAGCAGCTGCGCAGCACACTGCATGCTGATAGCGCAGCAGCAGCAGCTGCTGCTGCTGCTGCTGCTGCTAGCAGCACCATGCTACAGCAGCAGCGCTACCTGCAGCAGCGCGCAGCAGCAGCTGCTGCTGCTGCGCGCAGCAGCAGCGCAGCAGCTGCTGCTGCTGCTGCTGCTGCCAGCGCAGCACTGCCAACAGCAGCAGCACTACGCTGCTGCTGCTGCCAGCAGCTGCTGCTGCTGCTGCTGCTGCTGCTGCCTACTGCTGCTGCTGCTACTGCTAGCTGCTGCTAGCTCTGCTGCTGCCACTGCGCTGCTCTGCTGCTCTACTACGCAGCGCAGCAGCGCTGCGCTGCTGCTGCAGCTAGCTAGCAGCTACACACTGCCGCTGCTGCTGCTACACTGCTGCTAGCACTACGCAGCAGCTGCTGCTGCTGCAGCACGCTGCTGCTGCTGCTGCTGCTGCTCTGCAGCAGCACGCTGCTGCTGCTGCTACTGCTGCTGCTGCTAGCTAGCGCGCAGCGCAAGCAAGCTAGCTCTGCTGCTGCTGCGCACGCTGCTGCTGCTGCTGCTGCTGCTGCTGCTCTGCTCTGCAGCGCAGCAGCACGCACTAGCAGCTAGCTGCTGCTGCTGCTGCTGCTGCTGCTGTGCTGGCTGCAGCTGTCTGCTGCTGCTGCTGCTGCTGCTGCCAGCGCAGCGCTCTGCTGCTGCTGCTGCTGCTGCTGCCTGCTGCTGCTGCTGCTGCTGCTGCTGCAGCAGCAGCGCAGCAGCAGCAGCTGCTGCTGCTGCTGCTGCTGCCGCTTGCTGCTGCTGCTGCTGCTGCTGCTGCTGCTGCAGCAGCAGCAGCAGCACAGCTAGCAGCAGCAGCGCATTGCTGCTGCTGCTGCTGCTGCTGCTGCTGCACACTGCTGCTGCTGCTTCTGCTGCTGCTGCTGCTGCTAGCTAGCTAGCAGCAGCAGCAGCTATCTGCTGCTGCTGCTGCTGCTCTCTGCTGCTGCTGCTACTACTACTACTACTGCTCTACTACTACTACTACTACTACTACTACTACTACTACTGCTGCTGCTACTGCTGCTGCTGCTGCTGCTGCTGCTACTACTACTACTACTACTACTACTGCTGTTGCTGTTGCTGTTGTTGTTGTGGATGCTGCTGCTGCTGTATATATATATATATATACTCATTTTTGTTTCAAGATATATATTGAATATAGGCTTTTGCTGGTGTTATATTGTATTGCGTCAATCACTCTCTCTCTCTCTCTCTCTCTCTCTCTCTCTCTCTCTCTCTCTCTCTCTCTCTCTCTCTCTCTCTCTCTCTCGCTTTATATTTTAAAAAGCATCAACAATGAAAGTGGTTCGTCATGTTGTAATTTTCTACATAAATATTTGACTTAATGAAGGCCTTTTTAAATTATTTAAAGCTAAGAAATTAATTCCATTCGACGTCTGCAGTAATTATGAAGCATAAATTAGTCAACAGTGTGACAGAAATTTCATGTTAATAATTTAGAAAGGAAAATAATTCATGCTAGTGGTACGCATGGATTAATATTGCCAATAATTCTCTAGTTTTCATATTTACAATTATTCTCGTGTTTGTCAGAGATCTCTACGAGACCTTGAGCGAGCAGCACGAATGTTGAATTGTGGGGGAAATTAGAATTTGTTGATCATTGTTAGTAATAACGGTTTGCTGTGTGTTAAATTGGTTTTCCTTAATGTATTGGTGTTTTGAGTGTGTGTGTTGAGTGTGTGTGTTGAGTGTGTGTGTTGAGTGTGTGTGTGTGTGTGTGTGTTTGTGCTAAGCTGTCTCACTTCACTGGAACTGTTTTGAATCATTAACGACTACAGTAAGCACCTCAGATCATTTTACACATTCTGAATCAGTAGATACACTATAGAAACAATTTAATCTCGCTGGAAATATTCTGGTTCGTTAATACACTGTAAAGTTTCTTCATTTTACAGAGACTCGTGGAATCGAGTGCCACGAAACACGACTGGCTTGGCAGTAGAGTTGTAAATAAGTGGAACAAACTCTGAGGTGAGAAATTCAAGTATATGAGTGGGTTTAACTTGGATCTGATGAAGAATTAGACACAAGTGCAACATCTGGGTATCTTTAATTTGTAGACGTCTCGCCATCCGGTGGCTTTATCAATACAATGCATAGACTTAATCTGAAGTCTGTAGAAATATATATATATATATATATATATATATATATATATATATATATATATATATATATATATATATATATATAGAAGACAGTGTAATACGAGGTAGTCAGCCCCTCAGCCCAGGAGCAGGTGGTGAGCACCGTAGTCTTGAAGAATCTGAAGCAGAGGCAGGAAGTTTAGTGCGTGTGTACTGGAGTCGGATGGGGTACAGCAGACGAAGATATTGTCACTGGTAGGTGGGACTCCCCAGTGGAAGTAGGTCATGCCCAAGAGTTGGGCCAGGAGTTAGCAAGTAGGTTGTGGTGATGTCCTCTGTACCAAAATTCCATGATTTTGATGTGTCTGGCAACTTGTATATCAGTGGTACGCGGTACCGACAAGATAATGAATTACACACAGAGAAGATACCCAGATGTTTCACATGTGTCTAATTCATCATATTGTGGGTATTGAATACCAATGATATACTACTAGACTGGAAGCAGAGAGGGTTCAAGGGACATACTTGGTTTACTCAAGCACTTGAAGTTGGATCATAACATCGTCCTGGCCAAGAGTAGAGAAGACACACGTCGAGATCAAGATTTCATTGCGACAATATTTCTCCCTGTTTAGAGCTTTATTAATTCATCATTTTGTAAAGTTCTTCTCAGAGTGAAATGTGATCCCAATAAAAGATTCTTGTGCAACGTGTCTCTTCTTTGATATTGTTGGCAGTACGCCATTTTAGACCCCCACCGAAAAATTCAAGCATATGTACACCAAAAAGTACAGTGTCTGGGAAGTACAGTGTCTGGGAAGTACAGTGCCGGCACTCTGAAGAAGGGGCGTTAATATTGCAGTTTTATAATTGTAGTGTAAGCGTGCCTCTGGCAAGACAGTGATGGAGTGAATGATGATGAAAGTTTTTCTTTTTCGGGCCACCCTGCCTTGGTGGGAGAAGGCCGATGTGTTAATAAAAATAATGTACACCAAGAGGTGTATGTTTCTCAGGGTATTTTCACTGAGATTTCATGTAATCCCCAGTTTAGATATTAAAAGATTCTTAACAGGTGGTGAACAGGTGGCATACAGTGTTATTGATTCTCGTGTAATTGACAATTAACCAGACAACCAAAAAAAAAAATGAAGTGATTCTGGGGAAGTTAGGCTCAATCTCCCGTACAAGCTCCTTGGCTCATGGCAGATCGAGCTAAATCCTTCTCCTCACATCTTCCAAATACCTCGTGGCGTCATTCAGCTCAACTTGGAAATCCTGTAGTCCTCCAGGAAGGTCTTGGGACCCTGAGGAAGGTCCCTTCTCCCGTGGCAGGTTGGGGTCGTTTATCAGGGGTCTGGCGACACCCAGATCATCATCTGTCACTTGGGAATGATGGTTGAAGGAGGCGGGAGAAGGCAGTATCATCGTTTCAGAGAAGATGCTGTTGCAATTTTTAATGTTGCACCGTCACTGCAGTCTGTCCTTATTACGTGGCTTTTCTTGCGCGATTCTCCATCGTCAATTTCTTAACGTTCCCTGTTCCCTTAATATATAATTTTCCTTATTTTAAGGTAGGTTAGCTTGAATAAAATAAACCTTCAAATAAGTATATTTCACCCCAAATACGCAAATTAAAATACGGCCGCAATACGCGTGGCAGTGCGGTGGTTGAGCGTAAACAGAAAGCATTGAAATATGCACGAGTGTCACTCGCTGGAGAATGAGCTGAAGAATGCGTTAGGGAATGAGTTGAAGAATGCGTTAGGGAATGAGTTGAAGAATGAGTTGGAGAACTGGTTGAAGAATGGGCCGGAGAACGGGTTGGCCATTGTGTCTTGACCTGTATTAGTCAGTGGGTTAGGTTTAATG
The DNA here is from genome assembly GCA_009830355.1 of Cherax destructor. Lineage (NCBI taxonomy): Eukaryota > Metazoa > Arthropoda > Malacostraca > Decapoda > Parastacidae > Cherax > Cherax destructor. The sequence continues at coordinate 56,683 of WNWK01004151.1, forward strand.
CCTATCAACTACACGATGGTACAAAGTCAAGTCAAGAACATTGTAATCCCCCGAAATAAGGATTAAAGTAATCTCTCATTATATATACAACTAATATATATATATATATATATATATATATATATATATATATATATATATATATATATATATATATATATATATGTCGTGCCTAATAGGTAAAACTGTTCAATTAGCAAGAACTCATTTAAAATTAAGTCCTTTCTAAAATTTTCTCTTATACTTTTAAAGATATATTTTTTTCATTAATGTTAATGTAATTTTTTTTAATTTTGCACCAAAATAATCTAAGAAAACGTACCTAACCTTATTATAACAAGCGCAATTTAATTTAGCCTAATCAACTAAATATATTTTAGATACGTTTACAATAATTTAATAATAAACAAACACAATGAAATAGATTTTTTTTCGTTAGGTTCAGAATGATTTTTGCGAAATTATTGCATACACAAATTTTCGCTTGCCTTATTCGGCAAGAAGAGTGTTGATATTTAAGCCAAAATAGCAAGTTCTGCCTATTCGGCATGACATATATATATATATATATATATATATATATATATATATATATATATATATATATATATATATATATATATATATATATATATATATAATAATAATAATAATAATAAAAACAATGTGAAACGTTTCTAAAAAAGGGAGGCAATTCACTGGGCAACGTAGAGATCTATGTAAGGGGGTAATCAGGTTTGATCCAAGGAAGGGGGAATACAGCTCCAGCACCTTGGATGAAGGGTCCCCTTCTCTACCAGGGATTTACGGTGCAGAGGCAGAAGTGAATTTGGATCCCATTGTCTTGGAATGAGTCGCTCGTTTAAAAAAAATGGAAAATCTATAATGGTAATTGATGGGTATGGTTGCAGAGATGAGGAAATGAGAAATAAAGAAATAAATGGAAATAAAAAATGGGAGTAGTGAAAAAAAAAAACACAGGCATAGTCGAAAAATATTTTACGAAGGAATAACTGAATCGTAAAGTAAAAGAATGGAAAGAATTGAATAAACGCGAAGAAACAATGTATTGAATGTGGGGCATTTTATATTGTGGGTAGCGAGAGTTTTATCTGAGGGGAGGGAAGGAAGGGGAGAGAGAGAGAGAGATGGCTCCAACTTCATCCTGTTCCATACTTGTATGTCTCTTAACAATGAAAAGGCTTTCAAATGAGCCGATGTAGGTAACAGCTCTTAGCTTGTCAATAAAGTTAGGAACCTTAACCTTGTAAAACCCTATGTATAAAAATGAGAGAGAGAGAGAGAGAGAGAGAGAGAGAGAGAGAGAGAGAGAGAGCGAGAGAGGTGAGAGGATGAAAGGGAGAGAGATTCCCCGCAACAAACTTTTGAGACTTCTCATCACGTCGTGAGATGGTTTACCAAGTGAAAGAAGCGAGACTGCAGACCAGCGTAGAGAGAGAGAGAGAGAGAGAGAGAGAGAGAGAGAGAGAGAGAGAGAAAATTAAACTTGAGAGAGTGAAATAATATTTTTCCACTTCAACGTTCTTCTCTTGGAAACTTTTAATTTCGGTTATTTCTTCGTCTTGTGATTCTTCTCATTTCTTGTTTTTCGTTTCCAACGTTACTCCATTTTTTTTCTGTTTTATATTTCACTTCATATTTTCTCTCTCCCTCCCTCCATCTCTCCCTCCTTCCCTTCCATCCCTCTATCTTTATTTTCATATCTTTATTTTTTTTATATTTGTGTTTTACAAAAGTTTTCCTTCTCTTGCTTTATATCTCTCACCTCACTTTTCCATACCCCACCTTAACTCACCCTCACTCCCACACTCCCCAACATTTCCCCACCTCCGCCCCCATCCCTCACACTTGTGTTGCTCCCCCACCATCAATGCAACACAGCATTACGATACAAGGCTCTCAGTCGGCTGTGTTGTTTTTCTGACCTAAAATGGTAATGGGTCCATTATGATGCGTCTCACGTGCATAATGGTCACTACAATAGACGCCATTTTTGTCCTGATTGCCACCTTAAGTGGATAGTGCACTTTTAACGAGAGAGAGAGAGAGAGAGAGAGAGAGAGAGGTTAAGTTCATTTCCCCTCATGACTCCTTCATTTACGTCAGTGTGAAGTGCAAGTTGCTTATAGAGAAACTTTAAAACAATTCAGTTTTATTATTAAGAAGCTTGGAACAGTTCCAGCTTCACATAAAGCAGTCTTGGAACAGTTCCAGCTTCACATAAAGCAGTCTTGGAACAGTTCCAGCTTCACATAAAGCAGTCTTGGAACAGTTCCAGCTTCACATAAAGCAGTCTTGGAACAATTCCAGCTTCACATAAAGCAGTCTTGGAACAATTCCAGCTTCACATAAAGCAGTCTTCTAACAGTTCCAGCTTCACATAAAGCAGTCTTGGAACAATTCCAGCTTCACATAAAGCAGTCTTGGAACAATTCCAGCTTCACATAAAGCAGTCTTGGAACAATTCCAGCTTCACATAAAGCAGTCTTGGAACAATTCCAGCTTCACATAAAGCAGTCTTGGAACAATTCCAGCTTTACATAAAGCAGTCTTGGAACAATTCCAGCTTCACATAAAGCAGTCTTGGAACAATTCCAGCTTCACATAAAGCAGTCTTGGAACAATTCCAGCTTTACATAAAGCAGTCTTGGAACAATTCCAGCTTCACATAAAGCAGTCTTGGAACAGTTCCAGCTTCACATAAAGCAGTCTTGGAACAATTCCAGCTTCACATAAAGCAGTCTTGGAACAATTCAAGCTTCACATAAAGCAGTCTTGGAACAATTCAAGTTCATTTCCCCTCATGACTCCTTCATTTACGTCAGTGTGAAGTGCAAGTTGCTTGTAGAGAAACTTTAAAACAATTCAGTTTTCCTATTAAGAAGCTTGGAACAATTCCAGCTTCACATAAAGCAGTCTTGGAACAATTCCAGCTTCACATAAAGCAGTCTTGGAACAGTTACAGTTTCACATAAAGCAGTCTTGGAACAATTCCAGCTTCACATAAAGCAGTCTTGGAACAATTCCAGCTTCACATAAAGCAGTCTTGGAACAATTCAAGCTTTACATAAAGCAGTCTTGGAACAATTCAAGCTTCATAATAAAAAAAAAGCCTCAAGCAATTTAGTTGTTATAAGCAGAATTCTTGAAGGAAGAAAGATGCCTTGACGCTGGTGCAGGGATCTTGACCTAAAGAACTGGCGTTTATGTACCTATCCTCGGATCAAATCTGATGAGCCTCCCATTCCTCCGAGGTCCTGGTGTGAACCCTATGGGTTTAGAGCTTCCGCGAATGTAAAAAAAAAACTTATATACTGGAACTTTTAAATTTATTAACATTCTTGGTAGGAAAGACGAGGTCGCAGTGTAAGCCTATATTTATGTTAAGTAATTGGACACAGATGCAACTAATGTGACATGTCACCTAGGCCTATATACCTTGTACATGTACTTGTAGAAATAAAGATTATTATTATGTTTATTATGTAGTAGTAAGTTGGTGTTGCTATAGGTTCTTAGTGGCCACAGGAGCAACTATGACGGGAATAGGAATATATGAGGTTGTCTTTGCTGGTAGATTGACGATATTGTACTGTCTTCAGACCTCCCTTTTCTTCAGTGAGTTTATCATCGAGTAGAGTTAAGGTGTCGTTAGTCTTCCCCTCCTGGTGGTGGTGGGTCCACTTAGTTAACTGCCAGCTGGTCAACCACCAGCTGAGCAACAACCACTTGATCAACTACCAGCTGATCAACTACCATCTGAACAGCTACCAGTCTAGCAACTACCAGCTACTAGCTGGTCATCAACCAGCTGTGGCAACGTGCATCACCAGCCTCCTCTACACGTTATTGACTCAGGAAAATTGAACATCCGCTATCCAATTTATCTCACCAAAACTGTTAATTAATTGTCAACACTGACAGCCTTTACATAAAGGCTACGAATAATGTTCAGCCGAACGAGAGAAAAAAAATGTATATTTATTTATTTCTTTGATACTTTGCAACCCTTGATGCCAGAGAGGTGCTCTTCATCCTAAGAAATTAGAGATATCTTCTCTCACAGATCAAATCTGACTAACTCTCACTCCCCAGGTTTGATTACTATCGACTACACGAGGGTCATTAAGGCTCTGTGTAGCCTGTACACCACCAGTCAAGAATATTTTCATCTCTAGAGTACTCTATATATGTATACCCCTTACGGTATACATATCCTGTGCTGTATAACCCCCCTTCCCTATGAATTTAACACTTTCCAATTATTGTAGTAATAATAACAATAGTGTAATAATAATAATAACACCAACAATAATAGTAATAGGTATTATAATAATAACAAATAGTGTAATAATAAAATAATAATAATTATAATCATAGACATAACCCGCCTCTATAACCCACTATCTCCCATCCAAAAAGTCTTCACAGTGGCATTAAAATATTCCACAAATTCTTGAAATTCCTACGACGTCTGGGGACTTCCTCATTAGAAAGAAAAAACGTCAGAATTACCGGGAAGAAAATGTTTCCAGCAGAAACTGACTCAAAAGATTTGCTCACAGGAAAAAATGTGAGTTTCACAAGGGAAATGTTGCGCAAGATGTGCGTCTCACAAGGTAAATATTACGCAAAATGTGCGTATCGCCAGGAAAATGTTACGAAAAATGTGCGTTTCACAAGGGATATGTTGCGCAAGATGTGCGTCTCACCAGGAAAATTTTACGCAAAATATGCGTCTCACAAGGAAAATATTACGCAAAAATGTGCGTCTCTATTACGCATAGACTAAATAATTTGCTGGAGAAGCGGAAGGCAGTGCATACACCCCAGAACAATTTTTTTTCTATTCGGGTATTACAAGCTGGAATATCTGGTATAAAATATGTCATAAAAAGGAGGAATGTTTTGAGGTTAAATATTTGGTAACGAGATATAACTTGAAGGGCGAGCAAGCTCTTGCATATTACCTCGAGCGATAACTGCCTGAGTATTATGATGTTGACGAACACTAGCAAACACTGACACACACTAACAAACAGTAAAACACACTAACGCACACAAACACACGCAAACACACGCTAACAAACACTAGCAAATACTAACATAAACTAACACACACTAATGCACACTAACAGACATTAACATTTACTAACACACTAACAAATACTAACATACATTAACACAATCACACACTAGAAAGCACTAACACACAAAAACACCCACTAACAATCATTAACACACTAACACACATACTAACAAACATTAACACACACTAACGAGCACTAACATACACACTAACAAGCGTTGACACAGTGACAACACCAACACACACTAGCAAACACTAACACGCTAATATTAACACTCCATAACACACACGAACACTTACATGCCCTAACACACACTAACAAATAAACACTAACGAACACAAACAAAGTTACGTGAATATAAACTTCATTTTCAATGAAATTTATATTTACCAGGGGTCATTTTACACACACACACACACACACACACTATTTGTGGTTGCAGGGTCGAGTCATGCTCCTGGCCCCGCCTCTTCACTGATTGCTACTAGGTCCTCTCTCTCTCTCCTGCTCCACGAGCTTTATCAAACCTAGTCTTAAAACTATGATGGTTCCTGCCTCCACTATGTCGCTTTCTAAGCTATTCACTTCTGACAACTCTATGACTGAAGAAATACTTCCTAACATCCCTTTGACTCATAGGAGTCTTCAACTTCAATTGGACCCCTTGTTTCTGTGTCCCTCTCTGGAACATCTTGTCTCTGTCCACCTTATCTATTCCTCGCAGTATTTTATATGTCGTTATCATGTCTCCCTAACCCTCCTGTCCTCTAGTGTCGTCAGGTTAAGGGAAATCGGCCTGACGACACTAGAGGACAGGAGGGTTAGGGAGACATGATAACGACATATAAAATACTGCGAGGAATAGATAAGGTGGACAGAGACAAGATGTTCCAGAGAGGGGACACAGAAACAAGGGGTCACAATTGGAAGTTGAAGACTCCTATGAGTCAAAGGGATGTTAGGAAGTATTTCTTCAGTCATAGAGTTGTCAGAAGTGGAATAGCTTAGAAAGCGACATAGTGGAGGCAGGAACCATACATAGTTTTAAGACTAGGTTTGATAAAGCTCGTGGAGCAGGGAGAGAGAGAGAGAGGACCTAGTAGCAATCAGTGAAGAGGCGGGGCCAGGAGCTATGACTCGACCCCTGCAACCACAAATAGGTGAGTACAAATAGGTGAGTACACACACACACACACACACACACACACACACACACACACGATTAGTGAATATTTTGCGCAGTTGTAAATAATCTTAGCCATTTCAATATCATATTAAAGTTATCTGATATAGTGAAGTTTTACGATAACCCAGTCGTGTGAATTTTGTTTACCAGTGAGAGTATTGTGATCTTAAGATTCACTACAATGTAGTAATCTTTTATTTTTGGAATATGGTGTTGAAGCTAGGTAGGTCTGGTATATCCAGCGATATTAAATTGAATGCGACATGTCAGTCTTTATTTCAGGATTTCTAGTTTCTCCTTGTCCCCTTCGTCGAGGGTGTATACACCCTTACGTTAATCCCTATTTTAGGGATTAACGTATCCTTGACTGGTGCTGTACAGGTGTATATATGTGGAGAGGTTGTTTTAATTTTTTTTTAGGAGATTTAATACAGGTGACACGGAGATTTAATGACCCTCGTGTACCGGATGGGATTTAAACCCTGTAAACCGACCATTCAATCTGATTTCCTAAGAATGTGATGTATTATGTTAGGTAAGTGTTTCTTGACGTGGGTCCTAGTCATAGGGTAACCCGCAGCTGGAGGTTTTGATCATCTGACCGAGACCTTCCGCTGGCTTACCCCTCCGCCCCTTTAAAAATTAAGATTATAATTATAACCCTTAGATACAGACGCATTAAATCACGTGTATGGTCATGTATAAGTGTACCTGTGTAAAGGCAGGTGTAGTGGGCGGGTGGACGGGGTGGGTGGGTCTGCGGCGATGAGGGTTGGCGTTATCATGGAAGAGTTTGACGCTGTCACTTGAGGAGTACTCAAGTTCCCTCAAGTATGGATCCACGAGAGAGAGAGAGACGTGGTGTCTCTGTTTATTGAATACCAGTCTCTCCTCGTTAAATATTTCCCTCTCAAATTATTCTGTTATTACTTTATGTAATTAAGTGAGAGAAGGGAACAGTGAGGCGGACAAAATTGGGATCTGTGGTTTAGTAACGTAAAATTGTCCAAGTGTTATCGAGAACAAATAGAGAACACATTGAGTATTTTGTTTTTTTTTTAAATTGGAAAATACGTATATCTTTCTGAAATCCATTTCTTCCCATTTTCTATGAGCTCGACTATTTTTTCATACGTCATACATTTTTATTTTCATTTTCTGTGACACTTTTCATCTCTCCGTTTTTAATGAGTTTTCCTCTTGTATTTTATTTAGTGTGCCCTCGTTTGTTCTTTTTAGTTTCTGCTGTATTAAAATTACTAAATTACCGAGCAAACCAACCATAAAACCTTAACCACACCTCCAACCACAACTACCACAACCACACCCACACAACTACAACTACCACTACCACATCCCCACATCCACGCTTCCAAAAGCAACATTCAATACTACAGTCATAACCACAACCTGCAACCACTCCTCTAATAATAATAATAACCACAAATACACCCTACAGCTACACCCTACAACTTCACCCTACAACTACACCTTACAACTACGCCCACAACCACGCCCCCAACAACTTTATTCGCTCAAAGTAACGCCCCAAATTCGACAGCAGGCGGACTAATCGTTTCCCAATTTTACGTAACCGTTCACCGTGTAGCAAGTGGTGTAACGAATCTGCTAAATTTCTCTCACCTGCTCTCAGCCTCCACCTTGCTACACGCACCACCGCCCCTCAGTCACGCACTCTCTTTCTCTCTCTCTCTCTCTCTCTCTCTCTCTCTTTACAGGGTTTTACAAGATTAGGTTTAGGGTTTCTAACTTTATTTACAAGCTAAGAGCTGGTACCTACATCATGTCATTTGAAAGCTTGTTAAATATTAAGGTATACAGACTGGGAACAGGTTGAAGTTGGAGCCATCTGTGGGCCAGCGATTTCATTTGGTTCATCTGACCTTATTTCGTTAATCTCTCTCTCTCTCTCTCTCTCTCTCTCTCTCTCTCTCTCTCTCTCTCTCTCTCTCTCTCTCTCTCTCTCTCTCTCTCTCTCTCTCTCTCATCAAACCGACATACTTGTTTTTGTGCATCTATACTCCATCATCCCCTTCAACTTCATCCTCTCCATCATCCTTTCTGCATTTTTATCCTTCCCTTATCCTTTACATCCCTTTCTAATAAATTATCCTCTCCATCCCACTCGTTATCATACCCTTCTTCATCACCCTCTTCACCTCCTTCCTAACACCTCCCTCCTCCCACAGCATTCTGTCTCTTCCCCATTTCCAATTTAGCGCAGCTTCTCCTCTTCTTCCATTTCGATCTCAATCGCTCATGCTCCCTTTTTTCTTTCGTCTCTATTTATCTTCGTAACATAACTCTCCCAGTGCATGTTTTTTTCTTCCTGTCTGCTGCTCCCCATTCTTCGTTAATCCTGCCTAACGTGTGCTCTCTGAATTTCTTCTTTGTTTACAAAAATATCTCTTTAATTACGTTTGCCTTAATCCTTATTTGTTTTGAAAGTAAAGGTGTGTGTGTGTGTGTGTGTGTGTGTGTGTGTGTGTGTGTGTGTGTGTGTGTGTGTGTGTGTGAAAGAGAGAGAAAGTGAGAGAGAGAGAGAGAGTGGGTGTGAGCCAGATAAATGCTACTCTGAATATCCTTGCTCTCTCTCTAGAGCTCTTTCTCTCTGTCTCCCCTCTTCGCTGCCACAAAAAGAAGATTTCGTCTCTTCTCCCCTTCCTCATGCCACGGCTTTGTCTCCCCTCACCCTTACCCTCTCCCCTCGCTGCCGTAATAAATTTTTACCACTGCTACAATCACTCATGTATGGTATGTATGTCTTGCTACCTCTCTCTGCAAAGCTGCCCTCATTTCCTCTCGCACACCACCATTATCTACCACTTTATATGAATATTTACCACTACTGCTGCTGCTACTACTACTACTACTACTACTACTACTACTGCTACTACTACTACTACTGCTACTACTACTACTACTACTACTACTACCACCAACTGATTCCTGCCACTACGTATACTCGTTCTTAATTATCTCTCTATGTATTAGGACTGAAGAAGCCACTCGTAGCGAAACGTGTCACTAATAAATATACATATCTTTTTCCACATTATATATATATATATATATATATATATATATATATGTCGTGGCGATTAGGTAAAACTTGCGATTTTGGCTTAAATAGCAACGCTCACCTTGCCATATAAGACAAGTGAAAATTTGTGTATGCAATAATTTCGCCAAAATCATTTTAAACATAACGAAAAAAATATATTTCATTGTGTTTGTTTATTATTAAATTAATGTTAACGTATGTAAAATATATTTAGTTGGGTTAGGCTAAATTAAATTGCGCTTGTTGTAATAAGGTTAGGTAGGTTTTCAAAGTTTCTCTTGGTACAAAATTATAAATTCTTACATTAACATAAATGAAAAAAATATATCTTTAAACGTATAAGAGAAAATTTTAGAAAGGACTTAATTTTAGATGAGTTCTTGCTAATTGATCAGTTTTACATAATCGGCACGACATATATATATATATATATATATATATATATATATATATATATATATATATATATATATATATATATATATATATATATATATAAGCTGCACTTTAATGAGTACAACTCTGTGAGTACGGTGTACTCACTCGACAACTCCTTCGCTGTCTTTCGGTTAGTGAGCACGTGTTTCAGGTGACCAGTTCTGGAGTGGCGTCACTCTCCCCACGTTCACTCGCTCACTTCACATTCACCTGTTTTACACAAGAGCAACTTCACTGAAAACACCGATACCGTTGTGGTCTGGAATCCAGGTTGGGTGGCTCTTTGCAATGACCGCCTCTCACAGGCGGACACAAGGCCACCAACACGCTGTTGAACTAGACACTTTTTTTTTTTTGCAGTGGAAATTTGCACTGGGGTGACGTTTCGGTTCGTTGAGGATCTAAACAGAGAGAAATGTTGTTTCCAATGAAAAGATGGTCTGCGAAGTGCGCATTTTGTTCATTGGTGTGGTAGTGCGTCATGTAGACAGACAGACAGACACACACAACTTAATAGTGCCCGTGTTGTATTTCTTGCGCCTCTTGGTTCAGTCAGACGTGTAAGGAAAGAATTGTGATAGACGTGAATCGTAGAAAAAACGAGGAGAGGGGGGGGGAGGGTAAACGTACGTGGAATGTTGAGGCATCTGTGGAAAGAAAGACGTTTACATTTGGAGGTAAAATTAGGAATACCAGAGTATAGAGGGACCGGCACTTTTGTATGGGTGTGAGGCATGGTTTTTGAACGTTGCAGTGATGAAGAGGCTGGAGACAGTGGAGATGTCATGTTTAAGATGAATGTGTGGTGTGAATATAAGCAGAGAATGACCGTAGAAAGTAGGAGACAGTACAAAAATAACCCGGACGTAAGAGAGAGAACCTTACGACGAGGTTTCGGACCTACTTTGACCATTTACAGAGTCACACTGATACAAAAGAGTGAGGGGGGCAGTATATATAGTCGAAGGGGAGAGGGACTGGACAAAAAGAGGAAGAAAAAGAAATAGTGGTAGTGGTAATGCATTATCACTACCAACACTTCTTTTTCTTCCTCTCTATGTCCCGTCCCTCTCCCCCTCGCCTATATATACTGGCTCTCTTACTCTTTTGTGTCAGTGTGACTTTGTAAATGGTCCAAGTCGGACCGAAACGTCGTCCTCCTATGTGTGGGTTGTTTATGTATTGTTCCAGTCACGTTATTGCGCCTTTTTGTTCTTTAGGAGACAATTAGTATGGAAGAATTAATTCCGAGAGAGGAGGTAGAGACGAGGAGATAGTTGTGTTATTTAGTAACCTTGAAGCAAGTACGGTTGATCCTATGTTTGTGTGTGTGGAAGTTTATGCTTGTACTAAATTGTGCTAGTGTGGATCATACCCTAGCTCCTGGTCCCCATGTGTAAACAACTACCCAGTGTGATGTATTTACACTATAAATCATGCACGTAGTTGGTGCGTTGTACTTGCTTCCCCTCTTGCTTTCCATTTGCTCTCCCCTCACCCTTAGGAAAAACTCCCTTATATCTCTGGCTCATTCGGCTGTTTAGTTTCCATTTGTGTTCCCCTCGACCTGCTTCCACTACTTCCAAACACTGTTTTTATTATGTGTTTCTGTTTGTGTGTTTACTTAACCAACTGTGCCCGCAGTGGAGTGCTAGCTCCTGCCCCCGCCGCTCAGTCTTAAGTCGAGTTAGTCCCAACCTCTTGACCTTTATCAAAATTAATTTATGTACTGGGGTTGGATATCTCTATCTTATCACGGACTGAGGATCGAGCCTCCACCACGCCTTACGCTGAATGACCCACACGGGTTGAGCGCTATATGGAATACCGTTGTTCTTAACACTTTAAAGAAAGGTAATAGCATTTTGTAATTCTATAACTCTAATTCTTTGGATCAAGAGCTCTACGTTGGCATCAAGGCACCCATCCCATTGAAGGGTTAAACCTAATAAACCATAGTAATAAATGACCCGGCCGGATATAAACCATTAATCAGGGTTTATACCTAACTTTGTGACAGTGTACGAAAATGTGCGAAGGAAAAAGAGGGGTAGAAGGGGAATAAAGGGGTGGGACGGGGAAAGGGGTAAGGGGAAAAAGTATGAGAAGAAAAAAAGTGGGTGAGAACGGGAAAATAAGGGGCGGAAGGGGAAAAAAGAGGTGTGAAGAGAAAGAAGGAAAAATAGGGGTGTGGTAAGGGAAAAAGTTGGGAAGGAAAATAAGGGGTGGGAAAAAAAGGGAGTGACTGCAGTAGAGAGGGAGGGAAGTGAGTGGTATCCTTCCCATCCCCTCCTCCCCAAATGTCATTGTTCCTGTTCTTGTGGTGGGGGAGGAAAACACTCAGATTGTGCCCCCCCCCACTCAGTGGTCATTTTGAAGGTTGGGGAATAAATTTCTCAGTGTTTTCTACCCTGACTTTGATGAGACACACTGGCTAAATTTGAAGAAGATTTTTCCCCGTTTCTTTTATCTTATTTGGTGAGATTGTCAGATGAACTCAAGTGTGTGTACTCTGCTGCTGCTGCTGCTGTGCTGTTGGTGCTGCTGCTGTGCTGTTGGTGGTGCTGTTGTGCTGTTGGTGGTGCTGTTGTGCTGTTGGTGCTGCTGCTGTGCTGTTGGTGCTGCTGCTGTGCTGTTGGTGCTGCTGCTGCTGCTGCTGCTGTGCTGTTGGTGCTGCTGCTGTGCTGTTGGTGGTGCTGTTGTGCTGTTGGTGGTGCTGCTGTGCTGTTGGTGCTGCTGCTGTGCTGTTGGTGCTGCTGCTGCTGCTGCTGCTGTGCTGTTGGTGCTGCTGCTGTGCTGTTGGTGGTGCTGTTGTGCTGTTGGTGGTGCTGCTGTGCTGTTGGTGCTGCTGCTGTGTTGTTGGTGCTGCTGCTGTGCTGTTGGTGCTGCTGCTGTGCTGTTGGTGGTGCTGCTGTGCTGTTGGTGCTGCTGCTGTGCTGTTGGTGCTGCTGCTGTGCTGTTGGTGCTGCTGCTGTGCTGTTGGTGGTGCTGCTGTGCTGTTGGTGCTGCTGCTGTGCTGTTGGTGGTGCTGCTGTGCTGTTGGTGGTGGTGCTGCTGTGCTGTTGGTGCTGCTGCTGTGCTGTTGGTGGTGCTGCTGTGCTGTTGGTGGTGGTGCTGCTGTGCTGTTGGTGGTGCTGCTGTGCTGTTGGTGCTGCTGCTGTGCTGTTGGTGCTGCTGCTGTGCTGTTGGTGGTGCTGCTGTGCTGTTGGTGGTGGTGCTGCTGTGCTGTTGGTGGTGCTGCTGTGCTGTTGGTGCTGCTGCTGTGCTGTTGGTGGTGGTGCTGCTGTGCTGTTGGTGGTGCTGTGCTGTTGGTGCTGCTGCTGTGCTGTTGGTGGTGCTGCTGTGCTGTTGGTGGTGGTGCTGCTGTGCTGTTGGTGGTGCTGCTGTGCTGTTGGTGGTGCTGCTGTGCTGTTGGTGCTGCTGCTGTGCTGTTGGTGCTGCTGCTGTGCTGTTGGTGGTGCTGCTGTGCTGTTGGTGGTGGTGCTGCTGTGCTGTTGGTGGTGCTGCTGTGCTGTTGGTGCTGCTGCTGTGCTGTTGGTGCTGCTGCTGTGCTGTTGGTGGTGCTGCTGTGCTGTTGGTGCTGCTGCTGTGCTGTTGGTGGTGCTGCTGTGCTGTTGGTGGTGCTGCTGTGCTGTTGGTGCTGCTGCTGGGCTGTTGGTGGTGCTGCTGTGCTGTTGGTGCTGCTGCTGTGCTGTTGGTGCTGCTGCTGTGCTGTTGGTGCTGCTGCTGTGCTGTTGGTGCTGCTGCTGTGCTGTTGGTGCTGCTGCTGTGCTGTTGGTGCTGCTGCTGTGCTGTTGGTGGTGGTGCTGCTGCTGTGCTGTTGGTGGTGGTGCTGCTTTGCTGTTGGTGGTGGTGCTGTGCTGTTGGTGGTGCTGCTGTGCTGTTGGTGGTGCTGCTGTGCTGTTGGTGGTGGTGCTGCTGTGCTGTTGGTGGTGGTGGTGCTGCTGCTGCTTCTGGTGGTGGTGGTGGTGCTGCTGCTGCTTCTGGTGGTGGTGCTGCTGCTGCTTCTGGTGGTGGTGGTGGTGCTGCTGCTGCTGCTTCTGCTGGTGGTGGTGGTGGTGGTGGTGTTGCTGTAGCGGCGCAGCTGTATATATATACTATATATATATATATATATATATATATATATATATATATATATATATATATATATATATATATATATATATATATATATTTGTGTGTGTGTGTAGCACGTACTGGTGGCTTTTGTTCTTCCTGGAGACCGTAATCTGCTGGAGTGCGCGCAGTCCTCCTAATCTTCCTCCTCTTAATCTCATCTTTACCTGGAGTCTACCTGGAGGGTGTTCCGGGGTCCACTCCCACACCGTGGCCCAGTCCTTGACTAGGCCTCCAGGCATCTAATCATCCTTACCTTCCTCCTATTTCTTCCTCTTTCGAATGATTTCCATCTTTCTTCTTTTTCTCTTCTTCCTCTTCTTTATACAGATGAATTAATAACAAATTTCTATATAAATTTTTACAGTATACTCGAACAAACTTATCGAACTGCCCTCACACACAGGTTTAGATCTCCAGGGTGATTTAGAGGTGCATGTGTATGTGTGTGTGTGTACTCACCTAATTGTGGTTGCAGGGGTCGATACTGTGTGTGTGTGTGTATGTGTACTCGCCTATTTGTGGTTGCAGGAGTCGATGCATAGCCCACCTCTTCACTGATCGCTACTAGGTCCTCTCTCTCCCTGCTCCATGAGCTTTATCAAACCTCGTCTTAAAACTATGTATGGTTCCTGCCTCCACTACGTCACTTGCCAGACTATTCCACTTCCTGACAACTCTATGACTGAAGAAATACTCTCTAACATCTTTTTGACTCATCTGAGTCTTCAACTTTCAATTGTGATCCCTTGTTTATGTGCCCCATCTCTGGAACATCCTGTGTCTGTCCACCGTTTCAATTCCTTGCAGTATTTTGTATGTCGTTATCATGTCTCCCCTAACCCTCCTGTCCTCCAGTGTCGTCAGGCCGATTTCTTCGTAGGGTATACCCCTTAGCACTAGAACTAGCCTTCTTGCAAACCATTGCACGTTCTCTAATTTCTTGACGTGCTTGACCAGGTGTGGGTTAAAAGCTGGTGTACAGAGTCTTGAACGATTCCTTACTGAGGTATCGGAACGCTATTCTCAGGTTTGCCAGACGCCCGTATGCTGCAGCAGTTATCTGGTTGATGTGTGCATCAGGAGATGTGCTCTGTATTATACTCACCCCAAGATCTTTTTTCTTTGAGTGAGGTTTTCAGTCTGTGGCCACCTAGCCTATACTCTGCGATCTTCTTTGCCCTTCCCCGATCTTCATGACTTTGCATTTGGCGGGGTTAAATTCGAGGAGCCAGTTGCTGTACCAAGCTTCCAGCCTGTCCAGGTCTCTTTGTAGTCCTGCCTGATCATCATCCGATTTAATTATCCTCATTAACTTCACATCATTTGCAAACAGTGACACTTCTGAGTCTATTCCTGTGGAACCCCATTCGTCACAGGCACCCACTCTGATACCTCGTCACGTACTATGACTCGTTGTTGCCTCCCTGTCAGGTATTTTCTGATCCATTGCAGTGCCCTTCCTGTTATACGTGCCTGATTCTCTAGCTTTTGCACTAATCTCTTGTGAGGAACTGTGTCGAAGGCCTTTTTGCAGCCCAAGAAAATGCAATCTCTAGTGCACTTAGTGTTTGCCTCCCTCCACCTTTGGGTAAACCAAGGACTCATTCTGGTCTTCCCATTATTTATGTTCCACATCATGACCACTCTTAAGCTAAAGAAGTATTTCCTAACATCCCTGTGACTCGTCTGTGCTTTTAGCTTTCAGCCGTGACCTTGTATACATGAGCCCCGCCTCTCAAACAAGACTCGTCCTGTCCACCCTGTCAATTCTTATGAGTAACTCAGGAAAACGTAATAAGACGATTGTAAACAAACCAGGGAACGGGTGGGGTTTGAACCTATGGCAAGTGAGTGGCAAAACTCCAGGCTAGTGCGTAAGCCACTGGGCCAGCTGGCTACATTTAGATTCATCCAACTAGGTATGTTTCTATACACCACAGTGGTGGCCCATGCTAACCTCCCTATGGTGTATAAATATTCCTAGTAAGATGAATATTATTGTAGCCAGTTGGCCCAGTGGCTTACGCACTGGCCCGACGTTTTAGTACCCACTCGCAAGGGTTCAAACCACACCCGTTTCGTGGTTTGTTTCCTCTGAGTATTTTGTACGTCGTAATCGTGTCACCTCTGGTCTTTCTGTTCCCCCAGTGTCATTAGGTTTAGCTCTTCTCGTCTCTCTTCATAGCTCATACCTCACAGCTCTGGAACTAGTCTCGTTGCAAATCTTTAGCACTTTTTTATGTGTGTGTGTGTGTATGTGTGTGTGTGTGTGTGTGTGTGTGTGTGTGTTATATCCTGTTGAAGACTGTGACTGTCGCTGTCATGGTGAGACTATGACAGATACCAGAGTAATGTATGCATGAGTGTGTGTTGTGGAGTGAGAGTGGTGAGGTGTTAGGCAGCGCCAGTACCACCACCACCACCAACACCACCGGTAACACTGCTAGCATCACCAACACCACCACCACTACTATGGTCACTACTATCACTACCAGTATCACTACTAGGATCATAAAGTAACCCCCACAACCACTACCAGCAGCACCGCCAGTACCACCACCGAGAGATTGTATTGCAAATGGCTCACATGAATATGGAAAGTCCCAATGTATTGTACGACCCTCAACTACCACCATCTTCACTTAACAACCTCAACTACCACCAACTTCACTTAACAACCTCAACTACCACCATCTTCACTTAACAACCTCAACTACCACCAGCTTCACTTAACAACCTCAACTACCACCAGCTTCACTTAACAACCTCAACTACCACCAGCTTCACTTAACAACCTCAACTACCACCATCTTCACTTAACAACCTCAACTACCACCATCTTCACTTAACAACCTCAACTACCACCAGCTTCACTTAACAACCTCAACTACCACCATCTTCACTTAACAACCTCAACTACCACCATCTTCACTTAACAACCTCAACTACCACCATCTTCACTTAACAACCTCAACTACCACCAGCTTCACTTAACAACCTCAACTACCACCATCTTCACTTAACAACCTCAACTACCACCATCTTCACTTAACAACCATGTACTACCATCAGCTAAGGTGGTGACAAAGTGTGGTGTCTACAAACTTACCTGGTGGTGTGAAAAAGACAATTATCAGACACTGATAACACTGAATGATAACAATAATAACAAAATACTAACTTATAACACTGATAACACAGGACTAATAACATTAGTAACATAAAACTGATAACACTGAAGGATAATACTAATAAGACAGTGATAACACTGATAAGACAATGCTAACATTGATAACACAACACTGGTAACATAACACTGAATGATAACGTGATACTGAATGATAACGTTAATAAAGCAATGATAACATTGATAACCCAGCATTTGGGAATCTTTATTGAGGAAACGTTTCGTCAAGCACTGGCTTCTTCAGTCCAATACAGAGAAGAACGGTGGAAGAGGGAGAGGAGTTTGAGGTAATCAGTTGTGTGTGAATGTGTGGGTGTATTCACCTATTTGTGTTTGCAGAAGTCGAGTCACAGCTCCTGGCCCAGTGTGTGTATGTGTGTGTGTGTGTGTGTGTGTGTGTGTGTGTGTGTGTGTGTGGTACGTGTTTTCTGAGTTGTGTTGCTGGAGTCGAGACTCAGCTCTTGGCTCTTGTGTGTGTGTAGGCAGTGTCCTGTCTAAACCCCCCTAGCTAAGACGCTAGCATTGTCAGTGAGAGAACATGACACGAACAGTAAACCATCTATATAAATTATCCTTCGTGAAGAAATTAACATTTACGTATATAAACATTACAATTATTCAATGAACATTGCAAGCCTCAAAAAAAATCCCCTTTAATTAACCTAATTTTGAAAATAAACTGAAATGGAAATTAATCACAATAGTTAACTAATGTTAAGTTTCCTCTTATAATTAATATTAACATTAATAACCTGCCAAAAACATCCAGTTTTTAACATTGCGTAATTAACATTCACGCCTTTTTTTAAACTTCAGTATAACATTGATCTAAAACTAATAGGTAATGACAGTGTTCTTTGATCCCTAATTACCGGTTATGTGAGCAGCAGTCTATAACAGGGGACATTATCCTGGCCTTAATTAGGTGATCTACCCAGCCTGTTGGAGAGGATGTCCTGAGCACCTCTGGTGTGTGTTTGTATGTTTTGGTGTGTGTGTATGTTGTGTTGGTATGTGCTGGAGCTGGGGACATGTTGGTATGTGTGTGCGTGCGTGTGTGCGTATGTGTGCGTGTGCGTGCGCGCGAGTGTTCAATTGTATATTTATAACTCAATTTGCAGAGTTTCATACAAATTTCCATATATATTTATTCATCAATTCACTCTACGATATGCATATTTATATACCT